>JABSTT010004142.1:0-18266 GCA_013339685.2 Hyalomma asiaticum | reverse complement strand
ACGTTACCAGGTGTCGCCTGAATGTGCCATGATTCCACAAAAAGCCGCTTGTGAAAACTGGTTTCCGAGTCGAGGACGCGGGAGTTGTCAAAGCCGATGCGGTGGTCGTGCACCAGCGACGTTATTCTTCGCTGATTCTCGCCTTCGCCTCCGAATGCTGAGCGAGCTTCCTGTTGTGTTGCTGAAATGAGTCTTCAATTTTCGAACCAGTACCCGTCGAGCGTGCTCTTGAGACCATTCTTCTTTCATAGCTTTGCGTCTACCGAGCTTTTTTGGTTATTTGTCACGGCTGCTCGTGCACGTGAGTCACCAGTCTGCCTGGCAGTAGAGTGACTCATGTTTCTCACTATAAAAAGGGGCCAGAACACCTTCTTTATTCGTGTTTACCACAAGACAGCAAACATTACTCGCCAAGAGTTGAACGTAAAGGATAATGGGATTTGTGCCGAAGTAGGACTCTACTTTCACTAACGTTTTGCCTTTGATTACCCAGAACTCATGACTTATGTCAAGGAAAACAATGTGAAAACTTGCGCGCTAATCGCGTTTTCGAAGCAACATAAAATTTGTTTAACGCTTAGTTGTAATCTAATCATTTTTTTTTAAATTGCGTGATCACTTAGCATTGGAAATACTCCACTTAAGGTGCGCATACATGTGCACGGTACCTTATTGGCGATTCTTTTAGAAGTGTTTCTTGTGGCTCCTCTATTCGTTTATAATGTCATCCCTTTCTACCTTGTTCCATCTGGCTTGTTCGAGAAAACCTTAGCTCCATCTATCTATCTCAGTGGATGCCTCGCCACGGTGGTCTAGTGGCTATGGTACTCGGCTGCTGATCCGAAGGTCACGGGATCGAATCCCGGCCGCGGCGGCTGCATTTCGATGGAGGCGAAATGTTGAGGCCCATGTCCTGTGCGATGTCAGCGCACGTTAAAGAACCCCAAGTGGTCAAAATTTCCGGAGCCCTCCTCTACGGCGTCTCTCATAATCAGAGCTGGTTTTTGGACGTCAAAGCGCACAAAACAACTATGTCGGTTGTTATGTCGGCGACTCTCGTCTGTTCTCTGACCCACTCGGCTCTCTTTCTGTCTCTTAATGTAACGCCTATGATATTTCGTTCGATCGCCCGCTGCGCGCTTCTTAACTTCCTCTCGAGCTTCTTCGTGATTCTCGAAGTTTCTGCCCCGTATGTCGGTACTGGCAAAAATGCAGTAGTTATATACCTTCCGCTTGAGTGATAATGGTAGATTTTCTTTCATGAGTTGGGAATGTCGTCCGTACTCGCGCCATCTCATGTTTATTCTTAGGTGGATTTCTTTCATATAAGCGGTTTCTCCTGTCAGTAGCTGTCCTAGATATAGGTATTCTGGTACGCTTCTAATGTCTGGTTTTCGATCTTGAAGCCACGTTTCTTCGCCGTGCCACTTAGCATTATCTTTATTTTCTGCATGTTCATCCTTAATCCTACTTTAAAGCTCTCTTGGCTTCAGTCTTCAATCACTTTTTTGCATTTCGTCGCCATCATTGCTAAAGAGTACTATGCCGTCTGCACATCGTAAGTTACTTACACATCGCCGTTAATCCTTAGCCCGTCTCGTCCCAGTCTAGTCTTTTGAAGATTTCTTCCAAACATGCGTAAACACATTGGAGAAATTGTATCTCCTTGTCTGACGCCTTTCTGTATTGATATTTTCTGCGTTTATTAAGTGGGAGCAGGGTGGCTATAGAATGTTTACAGATGTTTCTATTGTGTTTACTAGCTATCGCATATTCCCTGTCGGCGTAATGCCCCTAGAACTGCTGGTATCTCTACCGAGTCGAAAGCCTTTTCGTAGTGTATAAAGCCTATAGAGGTGTTTGTGGTATTCCGCGGACTTCTCGATTACTTCATTGATCACATAAGGTATTGACAGATATTGATTACTTAAGCTGTTGTATTTCAGGGCGTCATCCTTCTAACCATATATGCGAGGTGTCCCCGACAAATCAAAATGCTCTCAGCGCGCGCGCTGTTTACTAATAGCACAGGTTTCAACACCGCAATTACCCTTCATCCCCCAGCGTTTCCTATTTGATTAATTGCCTGCATTTCGCCGGACACATTACGAATATATCGCTGGATCCCGCACGCAGGCAAGAGCTGTAGTGCATGTGATGGCTGCAACGGGCACGATTAGATTTCTCGAAAAAGCATACAGGCGTCATGTCTTACAGGGTCATGTCATACATGCATACTACGAACATGTGAGGGTGTATATGAGCGTGTGTGTCAGTACTCCTGCTTTCGCGTGAGTGCAGTGAAGAAATGAAATGCGCGAAAGTTCTAAATCCTCGCTTCAAAGAAATAGAATTGCACCATTCAAAGTCAGGGATTGTGTGAAGCATTTTGCGGGCCACAATCATTTCATATTTATTTCTACGCAAGTTTAGTACAGAATGGAATGTCAAGAAAAACTCCAAATCACAAGATTTCACACAGTGCCAGTTAATAACAGTGCCGCTTTCCCGTCAAGCTACATACACGTCAGGTGCCTAGCTTGACATCGTCGAGTGAGAGAAGACCTATGTACAGCTCCTCAGGTAGAGTCAGTGCGTCACTTTGCTTAGTGCACAAAA
The DNA here is from genome assembly GCA_013339685.2 of Hyalomma asiaticum. NCBI lineage: Eukaryota > Metazoa > Arthropoda > Arachnida > Ixodida > Ixodidae > Hyalomma > Hyalomma asiaticum. Next base: position 15,647 of record JABSTT010004142.1, on the reverse strand, counting down.
TCTGTGAACTTTGGGTAGGCGATGCCCTTGAGCACTTGGATGAGCGCGGGTGCCACGCGTGAGGATATTGCTTCGTCAATGCATGTAGAGAAAACGTCTTCGGTTGCTTGGCTCAGGCTTTTCTCGTTGAGAACTCCAATACTTCTTAGAAAGCCTCATGCCGCTGTGTACAGTCACCTCGAGCAGATTTAGTTCGGGCACACCGTCTGGCTCCTGGGGTCTGTTAAAAGAAATAAGAAAGCCAAATGTAGAAAGAAATTAGTTGCGTTCCAACCATCCTTGAGCAAGCATCTGTGCACATGAATGTACCAACGCTCTAGCCACGATGATAGGATGCTAAGAGAACGATACCGTGAAAGAATTTCTCGAGACACTGAGCCAATACAGATGAGCTGCTTAAATTTATGTTTAACATCGTTAAACAACTGATATTGATCCTATAGTATAATATATAGAGTTGTAATTGTTTGTAAAAATTTTTTTTAAGAAGGCCGCATGTCTCAGAGGCGTCACTGCACAAACAGTCAAGCTTTGCATTTCCGCTAGCCTCATTCTTACGTCAATAAGTCATATGCGGATTATTGCTATCGTATGTGCCTCCCGAAGACAACAGCTGTCGTAGCCGCATGTATTAACTCCCAATGCCATGGTATAGCCTACCACAGATGCCTTGAGCTAGCACGGCCAGGTGGGCTCGCGTGTGTGTGCTGCAGGAAACGCTTGGCAGCCACAACCACCAATGAAACAAACAAACAAAAAAGAAACAGGAAAGAGTGGTGTGAGGGCAATAAACGGCGGGATTAAAGCATCTAAAGTGAGCATCATTATGCAAATATAATGGTGCACATGGGACGTGCGAAAATACTGTGCAGACTAAGCCAGGAATTATTTTTTACCGCTGTGGAGGGATTATGTAAAGCAGGTATTTGTACGTAACTGTGAAACACTTAGCTGTGTCTATATAAGCGGGAAACGCGTACATGCGCCTATTAGCGCATCTTCAGCAAATCAATGCACTACGTCCAGAAATGTCCAGATGTAGAAGTACACACGAATAAATTTCGGCCAGGTGGTAAATGGCAACATATATAAAATACTCCACAACATCACGCTCTAAATACCGTTTCTCTATTGTTCTCGTTCAAACTGGGTTTCTCATGCTATTGCGAAATCTTGGGTGCCGGTGCACAAATTGACAATAAGATATTAGTAAATCAACAAATCATTAATTAAGTCCAAGAGAAACCACTAATTCTGAAAGGAGGCTAGGGAAGCAGATAGAAGAGTCATTATTTATCCTGGTATGTGGCGAACTTGTCGAAACCACTTTGCTTTTAGGATATATTCATAATTTTCCAACTTTTCCAAGAGGTCAGGATCTGAAGTACCCGCTCCAAGTTTCCGTCGTTCAGTCTAAGAGATAGTCGTTACCTTATGCTCCGCAGACCTCGTATTTGCGAAAAATGTCGCCCCGATTGCCAAATGAGGCACTGAACACAAGAAAAGCTCAACAACCGGTAGAATAGATATCCACAATTGTTTGTGGCATCTGGTGTCTAGCCTGCGCTCCTGCCGGTTTCTACGCTATTTTCAGTTAGTCTGTTAAGGTATTTACACCGCCTTGCCCCCTTCCGGTCCTATTCTGTCCCTCTCCATTTGTTGCCGTTCTTTCGTGCGACGCTTCATTTCTTCATATACCATTATACACGTTCGACACGTCATCAAGAAACCTTCACACTAACGGTAAGGCCTACGAGTTGTCTTTGATACTCACGGCCAATGACCATGTCCAGCCGGACGTTCTCCATTCTTCCAGAGACCTTGCCCTTGACTGTTTGCTCGGGGCTTATGTAGTCGTACGCGGCCTCAAATTTTATGTCCAGCATAAGAACTGATGCCGACACGTCATAATGCCCACCTTCACGGGCGTCTTCATAGGGGCACCGTCGATGTTTTCCGGCAGCACCGCAACCGGGTAGGGACTGCCGTCGTGGCTGACGTTCTCCATGCCGCTGATGGTTTGCCGTTGCGCAGCTGCCACTGGGAGCCGGCGTGCATGGTTGCGCAGCTCGGCCGTCCCGATCCCCCGCCGCCTCATCTCGGATCGCAGGCGCTCCATCACGGTGTCCACGTATTTGCGGGCCCTGAGGAGGTTATCTGCGTGCACACGTGAGGTTGCAGCATGCGTAAATGGGCAGGAATACCGCCACTGTTTCAAAGTGTATAGAACAAATTATCGATATCACTAAATGGAGATTCACAATAAGGTAGTGTCTTCACGCTGTCTCACTAACTTAAAAAGCATTTTAATGTTGGGCAGCTGCCAGTGCTTCAAAGCTGTAACTGAGAGAAAGGTGTCTGTATGGAAACACTTGCACTCATTTATTAGCCGTGAGAACGGTTGAAGTTAGAGCTTGCAATACATAGTCCAATTTGTTGCCTACGAAATGTACTGATGTGAAATAAGGCAATCTCAAGTGGGCTGCCTTAAGAGAGCATGTTGCAAATTGCGTTTGAACTTCCCCCAAAAGTAGCGCACAGCGGACGCACCCTGCGACGACGATGAAGAAGACCGGCGTGCAGGAGCACGTGCCTCGAGCGCTCCTGATTTTCTTTTTTTTTATTTTTTGGCTTGTGCAACTGGTTTGGAACACGTTCTTTGAACATGGATCTCCGGTTTTGCGTCTCATTCCCTGGGCGCCACTAGACGCTCAAGTGCGGTTTTTCCACAGAGCATACATCCCAGATTGATTGTATATAAATAACCTTAGTACGGCTTCTCCGCATACTTTTCCCTCGCAACGTTGCACATGTCATATACAGGAACGCGGACTGTTTTTTTTTTAATTGATTGCTGATGCTACATAATTTAAATATTGTGGCGTGTGACAGGCTTGGAAGACAAAGAGATTTTTTGTACTGACGCAACCAGACACCAAAAACAAAATATGACTACAATGCAGCAGGTGTGCGCGCAGGAAAAAAAATGTGTTAATAAAACTCATGATGATAATGTCTGCTTTTTTCTGATAGCACGCACCCACTATACGAGTAGGTTCCTCGTTTATTACCAATGTGAAAGAAACAAAGAAAGAAAACGGACGTTGATGCAAACGCTTCTTGCGTAATCCTGAACAGTCCTGAATAACATCCGAGACACATTGAGGAATTCGAAAAAGAAGAAAAATAAAAACCTTTCTCCGTGATTTGGGCGGTTAAGAGCAGGTTCCGCATCTGAATAACTAAACCCTAAAAGGTACAACGATCTTGGAATAGCGGTCCCGACTATGCACAGCAGACGAGTCGTGGCGAAGTCCATAAATACCAGCAAATAATAGACAGCGACACATGCAGACACGGTGAATGAAAAAGGGATAGAATACGACGAGGGAATGGAGGGAGGTTAACCTGTCGAACGCCGCGTTTCTTGTTTTTTCCTCCTATAAGTGTGAAACAGGCATGAGACACTCCGGGCTTCCTAACTAGTGAATGTACTTGGAAGCACGCAAAAAAGTCTGGCAAGCTATCAACATTTCAGTAACATATGGGGACACGTGCGAGTAGTATGAATGTTACAAAACACGGGTTGGGCATATATAATCTGGGATCACCAGCTTGTGCTTTCTATACTAGCCAAGCGAATTTCTTAGTTATTCGAATAACATTGTCCACAGAACTGAAAATCGCCGTAACAGGCGGACTCGTAAGCATGGCGCGACGTCTTTCTGCGGATAGGGCTATTGCCATCTTACTCATTTCAGTGCAGAAACGCGTCAGTGCACAATCACGTAACTGGGGCGCTTTACGCGTCCTACTTATGCGAACAGAAATTCGGGGCTTCTCAGAGGTGCCAACACTTACCGTTGCCAACGTTAATATCCCGCCGTGTACGCATCGGCAAGACTTGAGGTTGTCTCCTGGAACGACGAGTGCAAAGTCCGTAGAAGTAGTCGCTGAAGGCCATCTTCCAGTAGAGTCTCTGTCTCTCTTTGCAGAGTTCACTTGTGGTACCACTCTGGTCGAACGCCAAAAACCAGTGAACGGTCGTCAGCAGGCAGGAGCCCTTTTTATGGAGGCACCATGGGTGAAATTCTAAAGCGTTTTCTGTCTGTCAGAAGACCCCCCTTCCAGCCAATCGTGCAGCTCTGTCAACGTGACGTCGTTGTAGACCCTTCCGCGCTGGGGTCAAGAGACAAATGAGAGCGCGGCATGGAGAGGGTGTACAGCGACACCACGTAGACAGAGTGGCACCATTGGCTGGAAGGGGGCAGTCTGACAGGCAGAAGCCGCTTTTTTCTTGACCTGTACCCCAGTAGAGAGAGAAGGAGAGTCGATGGGAAAGGGAAGAGCAATAATTGGCGGCATTACTCATCAAACTGTTAAGATACAATAAGTCGCAGCCTTGTCATCGCCCGAGGGTGACCTTAGGCTGAGTCATATAAGGAATGTGGGGGGGGGGGGGGGGTGCTACTTATGAATTTTTGAAAGACCGCATCAGGAAACACGCACGGAATAGTGCCAGGTACCAGGCAACTGACCGCGTGGCAAAGGGGTGTACCAATGAGTCACAAGTGAAGGCTGTTGAAAAGCGGAAATAGAACAGAAGCGGGAGAAAAGGCAGAACTGCCTTATCTCCAGGTTTCTTTCGAGTCTACTCACGCTGTTCAAATACCTTACTTACTGAAGCCAGCCAAAAGGGACGCTGACAAAACTACCGCAATTGAAAGAAAAATTAAAAAATAAAGCACACGCTTTCCCTTCTATTGAAATGTTGAACGGGAGTGCGCAACACCTTTTAGCTCTTGTTGCTCATGAGGAAAAAGAAAAATGCAAAGAAGAAAGAAAGAATAGGGCACACAGTGGAACACCAGATCCATAAGCACTATATGCTGCCTTAGAGCGCATGATTCAGAGGAGTTCGCGTGGTAAAAAAGTTACTACACGTGGTGAATATATGGTGAGACTATTTTTTATGGACGACAACATACAGCGACAAAAACGAAGTGCTGTCAATTACAGATAACACAAAATACGCGTTGCCAAACTAACAGCATTTTGAAAAAATGGACGGCAGATCCACGAGGTGAATGATGATGAGATTGGGCGAAGCTCCTGGAAGTAATCATCGGTTAAACCGTGAAATTTCTTCCGTTAATTCGCCCGATAAAAATGACGTGAAACGATTGATTAAATGTTTTATCAAACTTTTATTGCTGGTTTCCGTTGTCCTTTCATTATGACCGCTTTGTGGTCGGTGAAATGTAAGCTAAGTGGTTCTTGCACTGGTTGCAGATGAAACCATTGCTTTACCTGGCGTCTTTCGTTAAGCAGCTGGCGTCTTTTCGTTTTGCTTTAGAAACATCTGGCGTCTTTTCGTTTTGCTTTAGAAAACATCTGGCGTCTTTCGTTGGTTTATTTCATCAATCAACGGCGCTTTGAACAAAATTTTTATTGTTTAATCACGCACAGGAGAAATCTCACCAGGCACTACCTTGGAGGTGAAGAATGGCTGCTACTGGGAATGAGAGACAGCAGAAGTCGGCTTTTAACACTTCTACTTCTACTAACGTTTCCTACTGGAACATGCCAATGGCTGCTAATGGGGAATGAGAGACAGAAGAATTCGGGTTTTAGTTAACGCGCACGCTGCGAATTTTTTTTATTGTTCAACAACGCACAGGAGAAATCTCCCACCGGCACCACCTTGGAGGTCAAAGCGTAAGCCTGGTTACGCACTACGACTACGACTACGACTACGACGAGGGACGAACGGGTGCCGCTTTAAGGAGCTTCGCCCCTAAAAGAAACGTTTAGATATTTCGCATCGCTTTTAGGATAAAAATAAATTTAGTGGTTCTGTAATATGTTGGTGTCTTCTCAAAACATCTTCATAGCGAGTAATCTTTGCTGAAGGCCGCAGTTCACCATATATAGATCAAGTGAGTGGTCACCGATCTAAGAGTATATAGTACCAAATTTCCTTGAAACACATTTTGTTACAAGTCGTTTTTCGCGTACTCGAATAAATCATGCGGCGCATCTGAATAATCTTAATAATTTCGTGACGAAATGTTTATAAGGAACGCTGTTGTTGAGGGCTCCAAAAATTTCGACCACCTGAGGTTTTTTAACGTGCATTGGCATCGCACAGTGCGTAGCTTACATAGCGTTTTCACCTCCTTCGAAAATGCTGTCGCCGCGGCTGGGGTCAACTGTCAGATAACATAGCGAGGATCTTCGTCTAGGTGGATACAAGAACACTACAGCCTAGAGACCTGTTTGATGACGTTATAGGAAATGTGCGTCGATCGTGCACCCAGCCGAGGGTGGTTTGTCAATATTTCAAAGCTTCCGTTTTCACTCATATTTGTGGTCAATAAATAATTCTCAAATCTTAAATTGTTCAAAGCGAAAATTAGCATCTACCCCTTTGTAGCTCCAAGCCCTAAGGGAACTGCTACAGAATTTCTCAGAAATTAAAGGTGTTAGGTGACGAAAAATTCGTCCTGGTCCAGGGCGGGCAACTCCAAACACGTGGACACCACGTGCTTCCAGTTGTCGATCAATGCTCCCTCGCTCTGTCAATCCCTAGTCACCTGGTTGGTGCGCCTTCCGGACAGTTGTTGTTGCCGTGTTGAATCCCCGAACCAGAACAAATTTCTCGTCAACTAAGAGGCTTTTATTTCTCAGAAATCCGTATGCATTTCCTTTTATGTTCTTACTACAAACGGGATGATGTTAAGTTTCTCTTTCATGTAATAGTTACTCCACCTTTCGGGTTTCCGCATAACTCATTTGCTATTCTTATACTTTTGATTAAACCAATTTTATCTGATGGAACACCAGGATGTCCTGTCTTCATTGGCGGGCTTTATTCACATCGCGGAAGAGAAATAATGTTTACATTACACTGCGCCCAAGTCGGGGTTGCTTACCCTGCAGTGCTATCAGGTGTAGGCCTGTACCACCGTACATACAGAAGCGCATTTTTGCGATTCATTGTACTTTCCTTTGTGTGTGTTTCAGGCGTCTGATGAAATACCGGGTTTTAAAGAAGCTTTATTGTTTTGGAGCGACGCGAGGTACTATCTCCTTAATGTGGACCTTGTGGACTTGCGATAGTAAAAACGTTGATCCTCTCGTGTTCTGACAAAGAGTGCATGTGCTAGCAGGCCTCTTACGCGCGTGAAAATGTGTGGTACATGTGACTCCTGTCAATCAAAGGTAATTCCGACAAAATCTTGGCCTTTCACGAACATTAAAGTTTGCCCATCAAGCGTACGTTCGGAGTTATTATGCTGTGAGCTATAGTGGAAGGAAGTATACAGATGTTTGTGTGCATAACACCCACATGCGGACTTTCTTTTAAAAAGGGGGTCAGTAATGTCAGTGCTGTTTCAGGGAATTTTTATACCTTGTATATGTGATCCAGGAGCCCATGAGAATATGTACTCCGCGTGAGAGTAGAGCAGAAACGAGCTAATAAGACTGTCTTGCAGAGTGCCCTGCGCGACGAAGGGATGTTTACTCCATTAATAGTTTCTTTCATTGAAAAGATTTTGAAATATGTGGTCGAATGCATTGCCCAAGCTAATATCCAGACAAGCGTGTACCTGCGTGAATGTGCCAAGTGCTTTCTCAATATCGAATAAATGTTTCGACTGTCGCATTTCCACTGTATGTAAATGATGCCGCATGTAAATGATGCCTAGCACAGCATTTATTGCGTTCCCCTTACCGCTTTTGCCGAATGTATTTCGAAAGCACAGTAGTGTGCTTGCGCAACATTGGGGTTCACTATCTACGATCTTCTCTATTTCAGTACACAGGCAGCTTGTAACACACGCCGCGCCGGATGAGTAAAAAGAAAAGGCGGAGTCATGTTTTCAGCATTGTAATTATTCGAACTGATTTCAGTTAATCTGGAAGAGTCTCTCTTGTACAGATATCACGAAACATCTACAGAAAAGTAATTCAGCCGAGTGTGCTGACGCCGTGCTTGCAGCTACCATTGCACAGCGTAACCTAAGCGCACTATTTGCTCTTGCCTAAGCCCAACTCTGACTCACTTTTAGCGTGTTGCAATATAAGGCACGAACGACACTGCTCATGTAAATCTTCTCTTATAACCAATGAAAGAAGACTAGGCGAGAAAAAAAAAAGACATGTGGACGTCGGCCCGAAGTCCGTCTGCAACGCAGGGTGTACGCATGTGTTGGCACCCGATCACAGTGTCATAATATGTGCTGCGAAACCGAAACTGAAACCAAAAAACGACGATGTGTACCGTGCGGTGGCGAAGAGGATGTGATGTGTGCGCGTATGTGCCGTGCGGTGCCGACGAGGAAGACAACGGCAGCTCGTGAGGCGCGGCCTCGACGGTGCGTGGCCCGTGCCTTCGGCAGTGCGCGAGGTTCGTTGTTCGAGGCAGGACTACATCGCGGGGCGTCTGGCCCATATGTACGACCCCGGCCACGTCGCGACACTCCTACCAGCTGAGTGGACAGCTCAGCCTCCCCTAGACGACCGGTCTAGGAGAGCTGGCGCCGGGTTCCTGAACCTGTCCTGGTCCCGCTGATCGTGGAGAGCTGGCGCCGGGTTGCTGAATCCGCCCTTGCCCCGCTGTTCCAGGAGGGCTGGCGTGGGTTTCCGAGGCGGATGGCTGGTGCTCAAGGGCACAACTCCCTGCCACCAGAACACGTGTTTCGTCAGCTCCAGCTCGTCGCAGAGCCACTGGAGTTCCACGCGGCGACCCTGCGTCTTCCAACTTCGTCACGGTAGCTGACGGCGCTACAACGTCCACTTCTCCACTGCAAGGTGCCGACGGGACACCAACGACGGCCCAGGCGACTGCCCCGACGACCTGAACTGTAGGCCGGACGTTCTATTTATTCATTAGTTTAGCCCGCGAGGTTTTGTTATGAGTTCCCGTAATGTGTGTGTTGTCCATGCGTGAAAGGTAGAATAGAAGTGGACGTGTGTTTGTGCACTGGCGTGCTGGCTTGTTCTTCTGGAGTGGTCCTGCCCCAATAACATCACACACAGACCGGCATTTCTCCTGAGGAACTTGGCACTCGCCTGCGAGGGGACTAACCTTTAGAAAATTGCACCCCCCTTCCTCTTTACCATTGTACTCTTTCGGGCATTCTCGCCCTTCCCTCCGAAGGCTGGACAAGCTGCCTTTGTGTTGCAAAAACGAGTCTACTCTTCAAACCAGTATCTGTTCAGATCTATTGGAGGCTTTTCCTTTGTAGCCTTTTATATACCATGCTATTGTTAGTTATCACGGTTGTTTGTGCACGTGAGTCATCAGTGCATCTGGCAGTATTGTGAGTCTACATTCTTCAGACCAGTATCTGTTCAGATCTATTGGAGGCTTTTCCTTTGTTGCCTTTTATATACCATGCTTTTGTAGTTATGAGGGTTGTTTGTGCACGTGAGTCATCAGTGCACCTGGCAGTACTGTGAGTCTACATTCCTCAGACCAGTATCTGTTCAGATGTACTAAAGGCTTTTCCTTTGTAGCCTTGTATCAGTAGCCTAGCTTTGTAGCCGTGCTTTTGTTAGTTATCACGGTTTGTGCATGTCAGTCATCAGTGCACCTGGCTGTGCGTGACTGTGAGTCATGTTTATGGCTGTGCCGAGGGCAACAAAAACCTTTTGTAGTCATGTGCACTAAAATCCCTGTATCACCCCTGTTCCAAGTAGTGACAAGTCCTCCTCCCTTTTATAGTTTATCTTCTGCCACATCGCCGTCCGCCATTCGCTTCCCTAACCTCACCGGTTCTGCAAGCCCTTGCCGTTCAAGCTCCTACATACACTACAAAGGCTCGTGTCAATCTTAAAGGCATGGTCTTGTGTTATTTTGTACTCCCCCATGGGTGCCTAGGGATAAGAAGAAAGCCGGGAGAGAACAAAGGGACCCCACAGAGTGGGGTTTCAAGTCCTGGGTGGCCTCAACAATAGACCAGGTGGCAGAGTTGGCACTTCGTCAGAACTTAGGAAGATAGTTTAACATGAAAGGTAATGGGATTTGCGTTAAAGCAACCTACTTTCACAAACGTTTTATCTGGCGAAAGCATGAAAGCGACTGGTGGAGGTAACCACTTGTCCCGAGAGAGACACCGAAGCGGTTTTTAACTACGAAATTTATTGGGAATTCGCAATCTTGAGCTTTTTAATACATGCCTGAGAGAATCACTTAGGGGCTCACAGAGCGTAGGTGAGAAGGATGGCAGAGAAGGAAACATAGAGATTGATTGATTTGTGGGGTTTAACGTCCCAAAACCAGCTCTGATTATGAGAGACGCCGTAGTCGAGGTCTCCGGAAATTTCGACCACCTGGGGTTCTTTAACGTGCACTGACATCGCACAAAACAAGGGCTCAACATTTCGACTCCACCGAAATGCAGCCGCACGGCCGGGATTCGATCCCGCGACCCTCGGATCAGCAGCCGAGTACCGTAGCAACAAGACCACCGTGGCGGCGCAGGAAACAGAGAAGAGACGTGCCAAGGTCGCTGACATGCGCCTTTAGCTTCCCTATATGGCAGCGTCAGTAGTGGAGCTTGAAGGAATTTGGCGACTGTTCTGTTCTCTTACTTGAACGTTCTTGCAATAGCGATTTGTGCAATTGTGCTGGAGTCACTCTTGCTGTGGCCTATGTGTTGATCCAATGAAGTGGACATGCCACTCCGCTGTTCTCCGCGGCCTTCGGTTGCAAGGCAGCAGCATCTCACGAATGATCTCAACATTAGATGTCCACTGAGTTAGTGGGTTACTGCATTTCAGAGAAAGTGGCAAAAAGATGTCGGAAGCCCCGCCACGGTGGTCTAGTGGCTATGGTACTCGGATGCTGATCCGAGGTTCGCGGGATCGAATCCCGACTGCGGCTGCGGCATTTCGATGGGGGCGATATGTTGAGACCCGTGTGCTGTGCGATGTCAGTGCACGTTAAAGAACCCCAGGTGGTCGAAATTTCTGGAGCCCTCCACTACGGTGTCTCTGATAATCAGAGCTGGTTTAGGACGTAATAACATATATAAAAAATTACAGCATATCCACGGAATGAATGATGATGAGTGGGAGGTTCATCGTAGATCGTGCCGAGTTCCAGATTAATTTAGTTAACGTGCATGCTACGAATCCTCATGGTTCAACTATGCACAAGTAAAATCTCCCACCGGCACTTCATTGCAAGTCAAGATCCAGTGCCTATATATAAACGTATATATATATATATAATATATATATATATATATATATATATCAGTTGTGGCTAGCGTATCTTCACTGCGCTTGATATGGACATGTATATATTAACGGCAATGTTGCTATACACTTCATTCTGATGAAGCTCGGACCCGAGCGAAACGTCAATAAAATGCTTTACACGCGCGTCTGTTTTGACTTTTCCGTGATATATATATATATATTATATATATATATATATATATATATAATATATATATATATTATATATATATAGGGTTGCCGGTGAACGCTTTTCCAACGCGAGCAGTCGGTATTCTCAATCAAGAAACTCGCTAGGAGACGCAGCCTGCGCCAAAGTTGTCTCTCGCGGGTGAGGGGCGTTCTCCTTCTTGCGAGCTGGTAGAGCGTTCCTCTAAGAAAGAGCGTTTCCATAGCCAACGCGCGCCTTTCGCTCTCTCTCTGTCTCTCACAAGACAGCAGAGGCACACGCCGGGAGAGAGAGAGAGGCACGCGCTGAGAGCGAGGGCCGAGGGCGAGCGCGTGCCTCCCGGCACGCGGGTTAGGCCTGACTACTGACGCCTGACAAGGTTAGACTAAGAGGAGCTTCGCCCCTAAAAGTAAGCTTTTAAAATGAATAAGCAGGAAAGAATCTACACGTCGGGCCAGTACGAAGGCGTGAAGTAATACGGAGGGACGGAATGATACGCTTGTAGACTGATTTGCATGGCTTTGTTGGAACATTTCACCGACTGGCTTGTATAGCTTCATTTCACCGACTGGCATGTAAACTCATTTGCCTGCCTTGATTATGCCTGGATGCTACAGTTGGCTGCTTCTAATAGAAAGTTGGCTACCGTAACAACCCAGAGACTACTACATAGAACTCAAGGGAATATATCCCTAAACAGAGATGACAAGCACACAATTAATTTGGAGCTTAAAATTTCAATATTGATAACTAGACTCCGCGCTGGAGGTCTGGAATAATATGAACCATCTTCTCTATAATAAAATTTTCTTTTATCTAAGCCAATGAGCATGCTTTCATTTCGCCAGGGTTGAAATAGAACTATTGCTTCTTTTCTTCGTGCATTTCCTATTTCCTTCATTTCTCCAGACTCATCAAATATATACTGGATCCATCGCGCAGGAAAGAGCGAAGGCGTGTTGGCTACGACGGGCACGATTACCGTTTCTCGCAGAAGCATGCACGCGGGTGACGTAATTCATGCATACTGCAAACGTGTGAAGGTGAATTTGCGCGTGTGTTTCAGTACTGATGCTTTCGCGGTGTGAGTGCAATGCAGAAATGAAATGCACGTACTTCTAGATCCTCACTTCGAGCAAACAGAATTGCACCATTCAAAGGAAGCGGGAGGTATTCGAGGGCAAAATAATTTCATTTTTATTTTTACACAAGTGAAGTACAGGAGAAATGTCGAGAAAACGACCCGTCCTCAGGTACGTGGCTAGCTTGACATCGTCGAGTTACATACGCCCTATTTACAAGTCCTCTGGCAGAGTTCGTGCGCCACTTTCCTTAGTGCACAAATTTGGTGAACTTTGGGTAGGCGATGCCCTTGAGCACTTCGTTGAGCACCGGTGCCACGCGTGAGGATATCGCTTCCTCAATACAGGTTCCCAGAACTTTTGCAGTTGCGTCTCTCAGTTTTTTCTCGTTGAGAACTCCAATGCTGTCCTCAGACAGTCTCACTCCGCTGTGTAGCGTCACCACGAGGTGGTTTACTTCGGGCGCACCGTGTGGTCCCTGGGGGTCTGTCAACAAAAACAAGAAAGTCATATGTAGAAATTAGTTGTGTTTCAACCACATTCCTGCAAACCTTCTATGGAAACAAGCAGCAACGCTCAAACTTCATCTAGAGAGTTAGTATTCATTCGAATGAGAATGATAGCGTGGAAGGAAGTTCGCTCGATACTGAAGCAATCCAGTTCATCTACATTGCATTTACGTTTAACTTCGTTAAGCAAGAGGTCTTACCATATCTAGTCTAAACTTGTATTAATTACAACCGAAGTTTCAAGAAAGCCACATATCTTTCACATACGTCAGAAGGCGTCATTGCGCAATCACTCAAGCTGTTCCATTACGCCATCCTTATTCTTCTATCAACTTAATGACCAAACAGACAATGAAGCCTAGGATAGCATAGGGGAAGTTACTTGTGGTGTGGTAATTGTGGAGAAAGTGGAAAGGAATAAAGTGGACGAAAAGACAAACCTGCCTTCGGTGGAAACCGAACCCACGACCTTCGGCTTTAACACTAATGGTAAGGCACTACGTGTTGTCTTTGATACTCACGGCCAATGACCAGGCGCAGCCGAACGTTCTCGAGTCTTCCGGACACCTTCCCCTGACCGTTTGCTCGGCGCTTATGTAGTCGTATCTGGCCTCGAACTTTATGTCCTGCAAAAGGAGCGCAGCCGACACGTCGTACTTCACCTTCACGGGCCTCTTCGTAGGGGCACCGTCGATATTTTCCGGCAGCACCGGGACCGGGTAGGGACTGCCGTCGTGACTAACATTTTCCATGCCGGTAATGGTACCGTTGCGCAGAAACCACTCGGAGCCAGCGTGCATGGTGCGCATCTCTGCCGTCCCGATCCCCAGCCGCCCCATCTCGGATCGGAGGCGCTCCATGACGGTGTCCACGTATTTGCAGGCCCTGAGGAGGTTATCTGCGTGCACGCGAGAGGTTATAGCATGCGTACTTTCAACTTTTTCAGAAATAAATGTGAACAATTAATCGATAACGGTGAAATTGGGATTTGCAATTAAGTAAGATTCCTGACGCTGTCAGACTAGCTTAAAACGACAGTGGTCGACTAAGAGAAAATTAAGATAGATGTCGGCAGCTGCCAACGCAATTCAAAGCTACAGTTGAGGAAGAAGGGTTGAAGTAGCTGTTAAATAAGCGTGAAGTCCTTACCATACATAGTACAATTTGTTGCCCACAAACGTACTGATATGAAAGAAGCCGAATCTTAAGGGGGCGGCCTTGAAGAGAGCGTTTCGTGAACAGAATTGATTGTATAGCATGTCTGCATGTCTTTCCCTCGCACGAACTGGTTTTGTTTTTTCTTCATCGATTGCTGGGTACAAAATTTAATTATTGTGGAGTGTGAAGGACTTGGAACAAAAATATCGAACTTTGACCTAAAGCAACTCGACACCAAAAACAGAAAACAGAAAATGACTACAATACCGCGAGAAAAAAAATTGGCAGATCCCACGTGCAGTTGGGAATCAAGGAAATGCGAAGCACGCATCAGGAACGTAAACTGGATTTGCATTGTTGTCTCGCTATACTGGTTTTGGTACACATGAAGTTAAAGAAACGACCGCAAGAGAACCAAGACTGCGGCACCTAAACCATGCCACTCATCACATGGATGTCATGATTTTCATATTATGACCTGTCATTTATGTTCGCCATGCAGTCATGTTGTGGCGTACCAATTTTGGTACACATCCCATTAACAAAACGGCCAGGAGAGCTGAAAGTCGTGGGCGGCTGATAGATAGATAATAGATAGATAGATAGATAGATAGATAATAGATAGATAGATAGATAGATAGATAGATAGTAGATAGATAGATAGATAGATAGATAGATACGCTCAAAGTCGCCGAAGTTCGCTAAGAAATGCTTCGCATTAAAAAAAAGGCATATGTTACTGAGACGCATGACGATGTCGGCTTTTTTCTGATGGAACGTACACAGCATGCAATGTAGGTTCGTCGTTTACGACGATATAGCCTCAACATGGTCGCAATCGAGCGATGATGCACGTGTGAGCTATCACAGGACTGCAACCACGCCGAGCCAATCACGCCTCCGATAATTCGGTGAGCCGCTGAACAAACGTTTTCCTAACCCTTTGTTCTACTGCTCGAGATTACGTCGGTAGAGGGGCCCCGCGACGGTTGGACACCTGAATGGCTTTCAGTCATTCAACTGCCGTTTACGGTCAGCTCTGGGAAGCAGCAGAGGGCGGTAATTATCACTAGACCGGACAGGCCGCAAAGGAGCGACGAAATTAAAACGTTTGCGGGTATAAATTGGAATGAACTCGCTCAGGATAGAGTGGATTGGAAATCGTTGGGAGAGGCCTTCGTCCTGCAGGGGACCTAAAATAGGCTGATGATGATGGACCACATTAAAGAAAAAAAAAAAGAAAATGGACGTCGATTCTAACAGTGCCTGCGTGATGCTTAACCAGTCGGATAATACCAAGACATATTTACGAAGTCCGATAAAAAAAAGAAAAAACTTTCTCGTTAACTTGGGCTAACCAGCTGCAGAGAAACTCAAGTTTGAAATTCTTCTGCCCACTGATGGCAGCACTTACACACCACAGAAAGGAGGAAACACCACTCAAGGTATGTAAATCTAATCAGGACACGAAAGCGT
>JABSTT010004141.1:0-27012 GCA_013339685.2 Hyalomma asiaticum | reverse complement strand
GGAGTCAGAATAAAAGCGACTATCTGCTTAAGTACTTTCTTACCCCCTGTATACATGATATACAGGCGGTGACGCATCCGAGGAAGCCGCCTGTGCTAATCTATACCGGTCATCCAGCGTCCTTCAGGGCTCAAATTGTCGGCCGATGCAGACGCTAAAAGGTCTTTGTGTAACGTGCCCCGCAAGAAATAGACAGATGCAGCAGCTCAACCTCTCTCGCAAACGCACAGACAGTGTGCATATATGGGAAACCGAGACGCACTTATGATGTGCTAATCCTACCACAAGCCACATCGAGTCATCGAAGCTGGCACCCACGAAGGGCTCTATGTTCATATCCTTCATTGTGTAGCTGGAAAAGGCAATGCCTTCACCGTCATCAGATCTTCGTCGTCATCTCCTGACAACGTCGACTTCGCCTTTACTAGAATGGCACCCTTCGCCTGCTTTGCCCTCCTAGTGTCCTTCCTGCACGCGATCATCATCATTGAATATTTCCCACTCATTGCTTCGTTAATGCATTATAAACACAACCGAACTACCATCTCCACCATCTAGATCAACTAGCATTTTTCTCTGCTATGAATACGCTGCTCTCATCGCCGTCTACCTTGACTTCCGACACAACAGAAACGAACTGCGCGAAATAAACACGGACAAGGAAGACACACGCACAAGCGCAGGAAGACACACGCACCTGCGCTCGTGCGGGTGTCTTCCTTGTCCGTGTTTATTTCGCGCAGTTCGTTTCTGTCATGGATTACCAACTTGCCCAGCGTTCAATACTTCCGACACCCCGCTCATATCGATTACTCCGCTCTCCATCACCTAGCTATAGCATTCTTTAGTCTCTACGTCTGGTCAATGTCACTTTCAGCCGCCTGAGCTGATGTCCACATTTGCACAGACATTTTCACCCTGTCGTCGCTAAGGCGTTTCTACGTCACAGGGTAACTTCGGCGGCCTGCATGTCACAACGTGGCGTTCATGTAAGTGGGACTCATGATTCTCGTTTTTTGTCCGAAGTTTTACACAACCCACACCAGTGGTGTCATCGGTTGGTTTGTTGCCCCGCATGACTTTCATGCTTTACCAACACTAAAGGATGATATGAAGGTGCGCTTGTGAGTGGAACGTCGCGCTCAGAAAGCACGAGGGCAGGGGGGGGGGGGGGGGTTCCCCGGTAATTTCTTATTTCCTGATACCATTGGCATTGAGTGTCCTGACGGGTAACCTGCACTGATAGCACCTGCATGAGAGCGCTTGGCCTCATTTATTGGCCTTGGCAAACGTGTAATGCTTGACCACGGATACACCTTGACGGCTGGTGTTTTCGTACCTTGTGAAAGCTGTCATCTTGGCATTTAACATGGACGGCTGCTGATATTTCTCTAAAGGGTGAAAGGAGACATCAAGCTAAGCATGCCCTATTTGTGTGTGTATGTGTTTTCAAGAAGAGTGGGGCAAAGAGCTCTATATGCTAGGTCACGTGGTACTGTGGGCTGCTATAAACAGTAGTGGCTCCTTTGACTTCTTATCCTGAACCGAGCGAACAACGCAAACATGTCTGGAGAATGCTTATTCGCAGCGTGCATCCTAATCGTATGTGAGTTGCAACTTTTTTTCAAAGCATCTTGTAATAGTCGTGTGCTATTTTGTGAAAGAAATATAGTTTACAGCAAATCATTTATTAAAGTAGAATAGTCAGCCTTTCTAGATTTCCATAGTTTTGTAAACTTTTTTGTATTCTGCATGTCGGAACGCAAAATCCATATATTGTGCAATGTGAACATCTGTGATTCAGTGTAATGGACTCTAAATCAAGGAGATAGCAGCCACAGTGTTCAATGACATACCATGATGATTGGCAGCATCGCATTTTCTCGTTGCTATTTCAATGTCGTTCTTAGTATAAGCAAATTTCACTTAAGCCAGTTTAACTAGGGGAATAAGTCATGCTAGGATAACACTGTAACTTATGAATGAGTGTCAAGTTTCAATATTGAACATTTGTACAAATACCCCAGAAAATGCAGAAATCTCACAGACGGGATTCGAGACGCGCATTTCTATAGATAACGTCATAAGGCGTCGTGTACCGATTATTCATTCACGTCACAATAAGGATTACATTGCAGCATTTCACATGTACGGCTCTATTCAGCACTGTACTCTTTCACGAGACAACTGTATTCATTTCTTTCACTCGGTTAATATATAAGATTTTATGGAATGCAACAACTTTGTTGCAAATACTGTGAGCTCATAATAATTATATATTAGGTTGTGAGATTTCATATATTAATTACTTGGAGAATTCGAAATTAGTTGAAGCAACTGGTTTGCTAGAGCGTTCCACGCCACTCTATATACGTGTATTAATGTGATAGGTACATCATGAAAGCCTGTGGTAAAGTCAGTTATGTAAGAATTTCTGACCATAAATCTCTTGCACGCATACCTCATGTGTAAAATTTTGAGTATGTGATGAAACAAACAGCATTGGTGGTGCCTTCTCTCGTGAGAGCGACAATACGGTGCCCACAATAGCAAAAATTTGAGGCAATGGCGAAACATCGGCCACCTCAGATAAATTTACTCCATTCACCATAGAGGTCCAAGCCGTTCACGCTCATGAAATGACCTACAGTTCCACATGAATACGATTCAGCAGTCGTATTTTGTCGTTATGAAGCATTGGTGGCCTCACTGATTTCTTCCCTTCGTCAGTAAATCTTTACGCACGAGTCGACGTCTGGAGAAGTCCTCATGTCACTGGCGACGCAGCAATTTTTCAGGGTGTGCAGCGGTATCTCAACGCTATGATGGTGCCGCACATGGCTTGCGTGGGTGCAATGGAAAGTTATCCATTGCAAAGCATTTTTTGAAAAAAACTAAGAACATTCGATCGTATTTATCTATTTATCTATCCGATTATCTATTAGTGCTATCCTGCGCGTCTAGTTCGTTTCATATGCATCAAAATAGGCATGCTGTGGTATGTGTGCATGATACGCATGGCATAGTGATGAGGGCATCAGTTACACGAAAGCTGTCGTGCTTGTCTTGTGCCCAGAATGACCCATTATGGGTACGATTTCACGTGTTCCCATAATGGGTTCATGATGGGTTCACTCGTTCAAGATGGCCCAACCGAAGTATGAATGATGAATTTCTCAGGACGTACCGCTGGGGTAATGCAAAAGAGACACTACCAGGAGCCGGATCCAAGAGACAGTAGAGCATCCTGGCAGGCCGGCAAAAGAGATGAGCTCTGACAAACATGCTGTAACGGCCCATGCAGACTTCCAGGCATTTCGTGGATAGGCATCAGAAATGGGCCGGCGAGGTCTTAGGAAACAGTGCTACAACTCCTCAAACGCAGCTCGCGCCCTGTGGTATCGTAGATAAAACCATTGCATCAACACCTGCGGAGGAGGCACTTTAGTAATATCACCTGGCGTCGTCATGGTGTGTACGGTTCTTATAGCACTGTAACGATGAATACAGATTTACTAGCATTATTTATTGTGTTATTGACCAGATTTCGTTCTCCTTGTAAGAGTGCTCTGGAAATGACACTAGTGATATGCGCACCATAACGTGCATTGTCTTTTACAATGCAGCAGCCGTGTTTGCACTGACGTAACTATGGCTGCCACATTGTACTACCAGCTACTCCCTTTTTGTGCAGTGTGCTAAGAGATCCATTCAGGGTCACCGTGAGCGCAAAACTGCGTTTTGACAAACATGTTGATCCTCCTCATAGAACGTGTGCGAATGCAAAGAGATTCCACGCAGGCAATTTCATCACTGTCTGCTTCGCTTGACATTTATTCCAGCAGTGCAGAGGCCTCGCTGTATTTTTCGTACTATGCCCCGCATTATTTTGCTGTTAGTCCGACTTCTTACCTTCAATTTGCAGTTGTACAGTTTTCCCAGCTGCTGACAAATTTACTGTGCGTAATTGCACCTCACAAACTCATTCCAGCCCTGGAAGCTCAAGTACGGAAAAGCAGCTCTCTAGACCAGGCTTTTTCTCTATTTCCGTGTAAAAATCCTCCAGGCTGTCTAGAAAAGCATGTGTCTTCTGTCTAAAGAAATTTGCCTTGACACCAGCGTTTTTTGAAGAATAGTTTCTTTTGCTGCACTTACCATTGAGACGTTGCCCAAAGGTACTCCCGGTCACAATCTGCCTCTGTCGAGCACCTTTAGCTCCAACTTCGGCTTTTTGTTTATACTCTCAACAATTCGCAGTCGTGCCATCGTTGTCGTCAACATGCATGTGACATTTTCTTGACAAGATCCACCTGTTTTGCAATCCGCACAAAGACGTACCCGCAAATACCACATATCGAGCATCAAGGAGCATCAAAAACTCCCAGTGTGATATAAAAAAAAGCATCAAACACTTCCAGTGTGATAACATTTTGAAAGTACGAACAGACTTTCTACGTTTATTCGTCCTCTGCAGGCAAAAACGCAGGTTTCCCGAATGCGGCTTGTTGAGGGCTGAAACCCACGGTTCTCGCATACCTACTGTGGTGCGATTCAGCTGCTGGTAAACAACGTTTCCCATTTCTCGGAATCCCGGGTACACAATTTTATGCCATTCTCATTCAAATCCTCGAAGCCATTCAGAATCGCTGATCATGTTTCATTTTTAAGGAATCATTCCCGTCATTCTAGAGTCACGCCCATGAAGAGAACCCGAAACTTGCAGGATCTTTCGTTGCGCCACAATTTGTCTCGCCTTAACCTTTTCACAATATCTATCATCATAATAACTACCTGAAAGACGCCCTCTTTCACCCACCTCGTTTCATATCACCACGGAGCGATCATCGTACGCCTAACATCCTGTCGCACCGGATTGCATGACGACTCCTCCGTGCCTAGGACAAGCGTCGCCTGAACTACCTTACCGCCTCCATCGCCTGCGTCATGGGCAATAAAGGTTTGAAGATCGCCGTGCAAGATGCCCTGAAATTCTTCTTTTTCTCCCCACTCCTTTCTGGAGTGCCTTCCGGCCTTGAAAATATCTTTAACAAATGACTAAATAAATTAATAAATAAATAAATAAATAAATATTGTTTTATATGTCTGATGACCCGCTCTGATAGTTCATTGGCTGATGGATGTAGGGTGCTGAACTTCAAGGCGACGTTTCTTCTTTAGGATACAACATATATCAATTCTTAGGATACAACATATATCAATTCTTTAGGCATGTCTGCGCTCAGAGAGGTGTGACAGCTCCAACATTTTCCTTCTCCAGTTCGGGAGATAGTGTCCTTGAGCATTAATTAGTGCACACTAAAGCCGGCTGCATTTCCTTCACTTCGTCGATTTTTTTTATTTCAGTGAAATAAGCATGTACAGTTCAAAACGGAACATTTGAATAAGGTGGAAAGATAACGCTGTCTCTTTTGCTAATACTTTTCTTCCTTGAGTTTGCATTGTAGACAATAGCTAATGCAATTTCTAATGCGTGTTTCCATAACGGGGCAGGTAAACATTCTGATTGCAGTGTGTTTGCCAGAAGCCGTCCCATGGTCCTTACTCTACACTGTCGTAATAGACGTCATGAATTTTGTCTTCAGGGTCCCTTATATGAGAAACTTTCTATCTAAATAGATAAGCTCAACTATGTCTTCCCAGATTTTAGGCGAGTTTGTGCTTTCTTAGTTACTATAGTTGCTAACAATGCGAAGCCGTTATGGTGAACTTTCGGTTTCGGAGACCACTGCCGCCGCAACGTTCAAAAAGGAAGATCAAGATGACGAAGCTCATCCGGTGGCAATCATCGTGTTCATAGCCATCATCATGATCAGAAGGGTTGGGAATGCTTTGCAGGAGTATATAAAGGGTTCGAAAAGATTTAGCTTACATGGACTCTATTTTACTTTTTAGTTTTATTTTTTCACATAACTTTAAAACCATAAGTGCCCCATGCATTATCTTATTCGTTCCCGCATAAATTATACCTCTTGCTTTCTTTTTTTTCCTAATCATCTTAACAATCTAAAATTTCTTTAACTTCTTTTAACTTGCCCAACATTACTGAGCGCTTGCTGGGTCTTTCATTCTTGTAACTACCGGGCTCTTGGCCAATCCCCAGAAGGGGTGTGCGCCCTTCAATTTGGTATACATTTACTTCTATATGTATAGCATCGTGTTCGGTCGGGCGCTTCGAGCTTCGGATCCCGTTTAGTAGGCAGTCGCCCTGTGCGGAAGCGACTGGTCGTAAGGACGATGTAATGGTACCAGACAGAGGCCGGGCCCCTGAGAGAGGCTGCGCCTATGAACACCGACGACGTCGCCTGCCTTAAAGTCAATGAGGACCAGCTCGTCGTGCTGGTCGGCGGTTATGTTCCCTGGAACGATATCAAGGCCAGGCATACGACTTCGGATGTGTGCACATCAAGCCTAAGCTGAGGCATAACTGCGTAGCTGCTTGCGGTCGGAATTAACGTGCTGCCGACGACTCCGGAATCACTATATATAGGCAATGTGTTAAGGCACGCGTTGCCGTGAGGATTACACCACAAGCATCGTTATTATCCTCCCAATAATGATCGATTCTCGTCCTTTGTAAACTGTAGCGTGACTACTTGTCACTTTGTTGCCTGATAGTTTCTTTGCGCCACGTCTGTGGTTAGGTTATCATAAAACAACTTTCCATGTCTACCATATCATCGTCTGTCGTGCGAGTGCCCGGGCCCTCGAATCTTTCACCACCGCAAAAGTGCATCAGCGTATGATAAACTTGTCTGCTCCTGTGTAGCACCTAGAAGTGAAACTTTTGAACTTTACAAAATCAGGGAACAACCAGCCCCTTCGATTTAAAACTATTTAGCAAATGAGTAAGCGCCTTATGGTTAGAAAAGTGTTTGAATCACATCCGCTCTAGGCATGATCGCTGCTCCAGGCAGAGCCTACTTTCCCAGTCGCCACTCATTTATATTCCGAACATGTGAAAGTATAAGACTGATTGCCAACCACTTGTCTTCCTCATGCGCTGGCAATTCTGTCTCTTTACTTAAGAACCACATCTATACCGTTATTTGATAGATCCGTCGTCAGTACAAATGCAAGAGTGATACCCGCCAGTAGAAAGGCCGCGTCTGATGACACGACTAATAACACATCTCGGAAGCCTGCTCATATTATTCAGTCCAAATGGAATTTGTTTTACGGCAGAGCACGTTCTTCTAGCATTTAGCTCCGAAATTTCCTAAATGCCCTGCGAGTAAAAAGAACTCTGATTATGTCTACATCGTCTGGCTCCCCCATCTGCTGTACACGATCCACGGACTCTTTCAGGCTATTTGTGAATCCTTCCAAAATGCGTCCAAGAAATATACATTTGCATTAAAAATTTCGCCTTCCCAAAGTTGAGTTCAAGTTTAGCATCACCAAATGCCATCCAAACTGCTGTCATAAGCCCAGCGTGGGATATTTCATCGTTGGAGTAGATGATGTCGCTGCATAGATGTTTCAGATAACTCGAGAAATGGCTTCAAAACTCTATCACCCTTGCTCCCCTTTACAACTGCTGCGAAATCAAGGTGAATGACTTCGAATGGCATTTTTGAGTATCTGGTATTACCAATCGATACCGCCGAGGTTTGTATTTTACCTTCACTATGTGATACTCGTGGCACGTTCTCACATAATGCATATCTGTTCCATATTTTTCAATTAAACCTCCTGGAAACTTTCGCACGTTTTCCAAAATTCGTTTTGCCTTCCTGCATACGGACTGCTGTGATACCTTTAATTGGCCTTACTTGTATAACTGGCGCTCAGTCATGAAGTCATTCTATATACATTTCATGCATCTGCGTTTGTAACAATACGAGATTTATATCTAACGACAAGAAAAGGGCCAATTCTGGACTATTTACTTCCTGTTTCACCGGGGGCCATTAAGTACAGGAATGCAGTGCCACTCGATATTCACAGCACTAATATTCAAAAAACACCCATAAAATATTAACCCTACTATTTCCTACGGATTCATTGCTGTGATTATACACCGCAAGCCACTTTATTTTTGTTTTCTTTATATATTTCGTAAAACGGTGACTCATAGTCGTTGTCTTGTACTTGCGTTTAACTGTTCTTTTTTATTTCTTTCATTTTTAAGTTTTCTTTCTAGAAATCCTAGCTTTATTTTGCCAGTCTCATATTTCCAAACATGCATTCTTTAACTGTCTCTTACATTATAAAGAATATTGATTATAAATTTGATATAGGTTTATGTCTTGTTAATAGCCGCCTGCCTCAGGTGTGCAATGCGGGCATGAGGGCTGCTATTGTGTGGTATCTAAATTCTGGTATATAGAAGTGAAACAGATGACTGGGAGAGCGACATGGCGTTTGCGGCTAGACATATAGATACCGGCATTTTCTCAAGTTTGCCAAGAAACGCTTTGTATTTAATACCGGTCGCGCTGCGGACGCACTTCATAAATTATGATTACAGAAGTTCTCGATGATTACCGAATATTTAAGATTATTATAGTTTGACGCTTGTTATGGGCAGGGTGCGAACGTAAAGAGGTATACAAATTTTGCTGGCTCCTTCGATACATAGAAAAATTTAGCCGAAAATATGCACTTGGTGTTCTGCAAGTTTGAGTCTAACCGAATATGCATCTTTTCAGCTTCCAACCTCGCATCCATGTACGCTTCTGGTGAGTACATATTGAACATTTTCCAAAGTCCAACGTTTTCGTGTAAACTTTACCATCGTAATGTATTATTTAACTGCATATTCTTTATTGACTGGCCGCGTACGTCCCAGCTGCCCGCTATGAGGCAAGAAGGAAAAGCCGACCTGCTGCTGTCTTCGACCCACCGCCCACAAATTGGGCCTGAACCACTGCTAAATTAGTGGTTATGCAAAGGACATTCAAAATAAGTGATCGAAAATCTTGCAAATCCCACGCACTATGCAAATCAGTATCATGCGAGGCACCAAAGGACAAAATTCCCTATGAAGAATGGTTTTGCTTTCAGTGCAAGTGTTACAAGTAAGATCGAGGTTTTTGTGTAAAGTTAATGCACCTACTCATGAGCATGCTTAACATGTGCTATCCAGGAACGTCGACGGCACACTGGCGACTTAATGCTTCCTCATGATATGATGTCTGCGCCCTAATTCCGCAATGCTTCCTCATGATACGAGGTCTGCCCTATAATTCCCCAACGCATACATGACTGCTGAGGTATCAACCGAGTGAAATAAATTCTGGTGGTTTATGAACGTCGTATTTAGGTGTTGATTATAGCACGCGCAATTCTCTGTCACCGAATTGGAAACGTGAATATCGTATATGTTTGAATATATGGTAGCAAACCTTTCTTGTACGTTTGGTTGGCTGAAATGTTCGGTGGAGCCGAATCTGTCAGCGGCTACTTTGTTAAACTTGTAGAATACTGACAGTAGGACAATCGGCCTATAATTTTTCAAACCCTTGGCGTCATCTTTCTTGTGGATTGGCATGATATTCTCATTATTCGAAGATTCCGGTATTCTCGCAGTCCGGACGCCTTATAGATGCAGGCTTGCCAGGATTCCTTGTATAATCTTCCCACCATCCCTTAAGATATATGCTGTTGTCTGATCCTCATCAGGTGCATTTCCCGCTTCCATCTTCTTAAATCCTTTAATACTTCCTTCGGCATTATTTGTCGTACGACTACCTCTTCTGAAATTTTTCCTTATTTCATATTATACTGGTTGTGGTGGCTACTGAAGACATAGATCTCCATAGAACTTGTGGGCTACTACATCATCCCTCTTTGTGAAGGTATTGCTTCACTTGTCTATAAGTGCATACGTCGTCGAAACAGGCCACTTTGACTTTCGTGTATTGCCAGAGCTTTCTGTTCTTCATTGTCGGATTGTAATAAATTCCGTAGATAAGTTATGTCGCCGTGCAGCAGATCTTGAAAGCGCAGTATGCCTTTCGGGAAAGCTGCGCGTTTCCACATGAGATGTTCTAAATCTGCTCGGCAAGTCTCTTGACAGTGCGTAGATCGTGTAGATGTATTTGCACTCCTATATATGGTAGATTGCTGCAATTTATTTAGTATGCGGTGCGTATGCAGCGCTGGTCATAACATTGGTTAAGAAAATTTATTGTTCACCAGTGAACACGCCCCCTTTATTTAGTATGCGTATTGGTGCATCTTCTAATAGACTGTTTTTCTGCCTACTTTCACTCTCGTGCGAATGTAATACATCAGTGCTGTGCTAGCACAGCCTTTTGCGCACATTTTAAGATATTGGTTTAGGTGTAGCGGGTGTGGTGGGGAAGTAAATTGCGGTAGCTGTGTATAAGGTCAAACCCACCCGCATCCGCGGAAACCACGTGAGCGGCTGCATTGCCTCCGTCAATGCCAGTAGCAACCGGTGTCCAGAAAAGTTTAACCATTGTTTCTGTGTCTTGGATCCTCTGTAGCTGTCTTTCCTGGTGTAGTTAGCCACAGAATCTTCCGTCGTTGGCTCTGTGAGTTCAGTCAATGCTTCGTAAGATTTTATAAGGATGGGAGCAATGTTGTACCGTGAACTTGTACTCGTTTTACCCCTCTCTCTCTCCTTCTACTCCTCTTCTTCCTAGCGGAACAGAGCTCCTACAGGTGACATAGCCGCTGTGATCTAGGATGGGGTGGAGCGTTTTCACTGCCTGTCTCTCGCTGTGTTGTCCCTGCATGAAAGATTGAGGCCAGCGTTTTACTCACAGAAACACAACTCTACTGTATATACAAGATGATATGCATATTTAGAGACAACATGTTTGTTGGTGAGACATAGGTGGAACCATAGCTTCCATTCGGCAGAGCCGACTAGTCCTCCTTCTCTGGGTATTAAGCGTACAGTCGCGCTCTATTTCAAGGTTATCATGCGAGCGTCGACCGAGAACAACGGCAGCGGTATGGCCGAGAGTCCTCTTTCAAGGAGAGGGAGGCGTCAGATAGCCAACATTTGTATTGCGTCGTGCAGAACGCGTCCTCTCGACTCAGTCTTGACGTAAGCCAAGGATGGATGCTTCCATCGGAATTTCCGCCGACCACTGTGAGAAGACTTCTAGTTGCGCATCCAACTTACTCAGGCACATGAAGGGGTCATTGTGATCCTTGCCTGTTAAGGGTCTGTAGTAAACGGAGACTTGCGCACACGACTTGCGCATAGGCTTGCGCATACGCTTGGGCCAGCGAAGCCCTGAAGGCGTGGAAGCGGCGCAGTGTGTCTTTTTTAAGCTCTCCGATCAACCCGCTCTAATTGCACAACTTGTGAAGTTGGTGATAACTACCGTACCGTTAGGGAGAGAAGAATATTTGCTTAATAGCAAAATAACAAACATTTAGGTGCTAATTAGACATTATGCAAGTGCTACATTTGACCCTGAGGAACATGCGCTATCGTAATTCAAAAGACACGAGACAAGACATAACTTCCAGTATAGTCCCTCCACGGTTGCCTAGGAACTATAGTGCGGAGCTGCTGCTCCGAAGGTGGCTTGACAGCATCCCAGCCGCGGGAGCTCCAATTCAATGGAGGCGCAATTCCCGGAGCCCTCTACTAGGGCAGCTCTCATAATCATATCGTGGATTTCGGACATAACATTTGAAATATCAAACAAGGCAGAAGTTACCCGGTGTTGTAGATGAGGGCGCCTTACGAAACACTTGTGTGGCCCGGCGCACTGTCCCATAACTGACTGAAGTTAGGTTGCGTATGCAAACGAAATGACGTTTGAAAAACTCCCACGCAAGTTCCCATAAAGGGGCCGTTTCTGAACATGGAAAAGCTGACGTGGTGTGGATGGTAAATTGCCGGCATCGCGCTAGGAGACAATCGGGCGTAGCGGATTATGTAACTAATTACTTCGGGAGCCCGGCGCCACAACAGCATTCACCGCTAGATGAACATTAAAGAGCAGCATATAAATTATTTTATAGGGTTGTCAATAATTTTCTAGATTTCCCATTGATACAGGGCATACGCATGAATAGACGGCGGAAGCGCCGTCACGGCGCTTGCGAAGAGGACGAGAAACTAGCAGAGCAGTACGGCTTGAGTCGTGAAACGTGAACAACCTCGGTCTGCTGCGAGGAGGTCGAAGAGGCGGGGGCGAGTGGCGCTATCTCGTAGTTGACGTCACTAAGCTGGCGCAGAACTTTGTAGGGGCCGGTATAACGGGAGAGGAGCTTTTCGGACAACCCGACGTGGCGAGGTGGTGACCAGAGGAGAACGAGAGAGCCCGGCGAGAACTGGACACTCCTATGCTGGTTGTCGTAACGAACTTTTTGGTGTTCTTGTGACGAGGAAAGGCGATCGTGGGCAAGTTGACGAGCGGCACGGGCTTGAGTAATGGCCCCGCTGGCGTACTCAGTCAACGGTGCAGGAGAAGGAAGGATTGTGTCAAATGGTAACTTGGGGTGCCTGCCGAATAGTAGGTAAAATGGTGAAAAACCAGCGGTATCATGTCGGGACGAATTGTACGCAAAGGTAATGAATGGGAGTGCTTTGTCCCAGTCGCGGTGGTCAGGTGAAACGTACATTGATAACATCTGAGTGAGCGTTCGGTTGAGGCGTTCAGTCAGTCCGTTCGTCTGCGGATGATAAGCGGTGGCAAGCTGGTGTTCAGTGGAGCACGCACGGAGGATGTCATCGACGACACGTGAAAGAAAATATCTCCCGCGATCGGTAAGTAGCTGCCGAGGAGCGCCATGCTGAAGAATGATGTCATACAAGAGAAAGTCGGCGACATCAGTGGAAGAACTTGTTGGCAACGCCCGGGTGATGGCAAAGCGGGTGGCATAATCTGTTGCGACGGCAACCCATTTGTTTCCAGAAATGGACGTAGGAAATGGGCCTAGCAGGTCCAGGCCAACACGCGAGAACGGTTCTAGAGGTATGTCGATAGGGTGTAGGAGGCCGTACGGAAGGGCAGAAGGGCGCTTGCGGCGTTGGCACTGGTCACAAGCAGCGATATAACGTACCACAGAGCGATACATGCCAGGCCAGAAAAAACGACGCCGCACGCGATCGTACGTGCGGGAGACACCTAGGTGGCCAGCTGTGGGTACGTCGTGAAGTTGGTGAAGAACACTGGATCGTAGATGTTGAGGTAAGACAAGCAGAAGTCGCCACAACAGCATTCACGGCCAGGCTGAACATTACAAGAGCAGCATCTAAACTTATATTTCATAGGGGTTGTCAATGCATTTTCTAGAAGATTTCCCTTGATACAGGGCATACGCATGGAATATCTCAATAGCTTCTACACAACACAAAATTACACATGCTGCATAGCCCTGTATTTCCCTTTCCAGAAGAGTAAGCAGCTGCACACGAGTTACGTTGAAAACGCCAAATTACCAGGTTTGTACACTTCTTCATTCTTCTCAGCTATATTCAGGTCACGTGTTATTTGTCTTATCGCTGCTAATTATGGCTAAATATGCGCCGATACCATGAGAATAAGCAGTTTCAAAATAGATACAAAGACGTCTATTACATATTACGGACTAGTTATCCACATGGAAGCGAAATAGGTTGACAAGCTTTGTAAACCACGTATAAAAAAAAGACTTCCCTAGCGTAAATCATATTACTCCTGTTAATCAAAACGAGTACTTCACCTTGGTACCTAAATACAATCGCGAAATACTTAAACTGTTGCAAGGGTAAGAATTGTAACGGGGATAATTAAATGTGTATCTTAATTTACCAAGAAATTCACCAAGTCCAAAGAAAATATGTGGGAGGCAGTGCGATTTCTCATCGCATTTATTGTGTAGTACGCGTGCCTTGTGTTACCCTCTAAGCATTTGTTGGCACCAGTGTAGGTGATGTTAAGAAAGAAATATCGAGATTGTAGTGCGCCCTATTCACCGAAGGCTGCATATAAACAAGGTATGCATCAAGCAAAACGACTTGAAATGTTTTTGTTGTTTTAGACAAACGCGCGAAGAGAGGAAGTAGTATCAACAATTTGGAGGGAATAGTGATATTTTTACGTTGCTATTTCTCTTCGAAAGCACATATGTTCCCACAATGATTTTGAACTACAGAGAATCAAAGGGGACTTCTGCAACGCATACTTCATCTCTATTGAACAACAGTATATCGCAACATCTGTGCAGCCATATTGCAAAGACGAGCGTTTCCCACTATGCCCGAGTTCATTACAGCGCACTGGCAGGAAAGCTGTACACTGTGACCATGGCTCACAGTCCACTGAGGGCACTGGGAAACACTGCAAAATGTTCCCCAGTGACTTACAGCGCACTCGGACGCACGTGGTTTACTGTACTCTGTGTTCCGTGCGCGGGGGCGCCGGTAGGATACTGGTTCGCTTCGAGCGGCCCTGAGAGTAGGTATGGAAAGAAATAAAACAATGTTATTTATTACACCACACACGCGGCTGTGCAAATCGGTTTTGGCATTTCGCCTACAAGCGGGATTGTGACCGTCATTTGCAAAAATTTCATAGTCGGCCTGTCATCCGTGCTCTCAGCACTGATATACTTTGCCGTGGTGAAACGGGGCAGGTGATAACGCGCTCGCTCTCAATATTTCTATAGCTTGTCACGTGCGTTGTTATATAACTGAATATTGCCATGCGCGTACGCTTCATGAGCTCAACTACGCTCATACGGTTAATAAGAGCTCAGTGATTAATTAAGCGCGTAACTTGCGAACATCGCGACGAAGTACCGAGGTAAGCCTCGTCGTCGGTGCAAATGCAGCAGGTGTAGCATAACAGGAGTGAGTAAATTGACGCTACAGCAAACTGTTATGACTGATGCTTAGTTCGTAAGTACAGTATATTTTTTATATAAATAGAGAGCCGTCTTATGAAGCGAGTGTAAATGTCTCACATATCCGCTTAGGCGGTCCTGTATGTCTCTCTCCATGCGTGTGGGTGTACATTCAAATTGCAGATGTGTTTTTACTGTTTATGTGTCGCTCCATGTAGAGGACGCCATTGTCCGATAGAGCACACACCAAAGGTATAAATGGCCCCGGTGATTTATACCACCGACCGCCACGCCACGGTGGTTCAGCGGCTATGGTACTCGGCTGCTGATCCGAGGGTCGCGGGATCGAGTCCCGGCCGCGGCGGCTGCATTTCGATGGAGGCGAAATGTTGAGGCCCGTGTTCTGTGCGATGTCAGTGCATTTTAAAGAACCCCAGGTGGTCGAAATTTCAGGAGCCCTCTACTACGACGTCTCTCCTAATCAAATCGTGGTTTTAGGACGTTCAACTCCAGAAATTAATGAATCAACTACCTTCCATTTGCTCGCGCCCCACACTGAAGCACAGTGGCGCTCGATTTGAAGGTTGTCATGCAAGCGTCGACCAAGACCAGCGACAGCGCGACGGCCCAGAATCCTCTTTCGAGGAGAGGGAGAGGGAATATCGAGCCAGCTTCCCACTCTCTTTTTGCTGTTTCTTAAGCAATGATCACCCCCGTCTACGCTTAATTTAAGATGCTACGCCGTGTACGCTTAATCCCAGCAAATAAAAAAAGAAATAGAGAGAATGGGTGGCGAGTTTGTAGTGGGGGCGAGCATTGTAGCGCAGGAAAGCCAACAAGGAAGAGGAGAATTAAAAATCTTGATTTTCACACTTCTGAATCTGTCGTTTGGGGCTTTGGGACCTACGATCGGTTGACGCTCGCGCCATAACCTTAAAATCGTGCGCGACTGTACAGCGGCCTGTGCTTATAGAAATGAAGCTGGCAAGACGGGCAACTGAAAGTAGTTGCTACATGAAGAAAACCTAGTTGGAATGGTCGCCCATTGCGGTGTAGTTGTAGCGCATCGGCTTCTCATTGCAAGGTGATTTACCGTCGTATGTTTGTATCACACACTTTCCTTCATTCTTATTCCATTTTTTAACACGAAAGTTCCGTGGTCCACCAAGAAATCAGTGACATACCTCCTGTAACAGAAGTGGATTTTCGAAAATCAATTCCCACTGATAATGTTCCACCCAGGCGGACTCGAACGCACCTTCAACCGGGCTTTCACGAAAGGAGCTGGAAGCTTTACCGATACACCACCGCGACATCGCTCATATAGAGGACCCGATGGGTCTTATATGTTCACTATAGTGCTGTAGAAGTTGCACTTAGTTGTCGTCCAGTTAAAGCAAATGTGTTTAGTACAGTGACCTATGGTGTCTAACAACCACATTACTCTTAAATTAACATCACCTCCCTTATACAGCACTCTTGGTTCGCTTAGGTTCGCTGCGGTGGTAGCGCCAAAATAAGAACAATATATAGAGCGAAGCAGTTGGTCGTGATGACTCGCGCTGGCACTCAGCGAATCAGCACGACAAACACTATGTGAAGGGGAAAACACCTTCACTAGACGTCACGTGGTCCTTACGGTGAAATGCGTACTAGAGCTTAAAGATCAACACATGTATTACGTCATCTTGCACCCAGCAAAGGAAGCCACTCTCTGTATTGACCTCGAGATCGAACATAGTCGGTGCCTAGCTACGAGTGCACGAAGCTACCAAGTTTGGGTAGCTCCTTAGGTCGTCTGCTAGCCGCTCTACTTTTACAAGCGCGCGTACGTCACACATATCCTCCTATATACTTGTATCTTGAGCCGGGGCAGTGTTGAATGCTTTCATGTACTCTTATCCAGGCATGTCAGTGTTATTTTAGGAAGACAGACTGCTGGACTACTTTGTTGTGCACCTTGAAAAGTTTAACTTCACGCGATTTACCCAGACACACAAGACACGAAGTGGACAGGACGGGACTTGTCTTCTTGTGTGTCTGTGTAAATCACGCTAAGTTGAACTTTTCAAGAAGTTAGTATTAGTTATGGTATTCTTTCGCTTTGAGCTGCACTCTGTGCTCTTTCTTATCATCAGTGAGCTCCCGTGTCTTGCGGGTGCTATCTCATTGTCTCTACGAATATTCGGCACAGTTATTTCAGTTCAGCTGCTGCTGTGCATTTCGAGTATACGGCAAAGTGACCTTAGCGTCTTACTGCATGAGTTAATCTGGAAGCATCAGCTCATAAATGCAGTGCTGCAGCGATACCATCTCGCGATATGTGATTATGAGCATGACCGAAAATAGCAGACGTTTTTCGTTTGAAGAAAACAATTTTTTATGGTGCATAAAAATTGCAGGTCACACCTGCATTTTCGCGGTCAGAAGTAATCGTGCGAAGAAAGCGATATGCCAGAGTACTGAAACGTCTACTTGATGTAGGCCTGTGTCAAATATCATGATAGTGGTTAAGCGGCATATACAGTCACGTACCTTGATATATGAGCCAGTCAAATGCATCGCTTTTCATGGAACATGATAGGCAAAATATTTGAACGCAAGTTTGCGTGTAACTGCTGCTGCGGAGTGCAGAAGCTGCTACTTCAACCCAATGCGCAGTAACAGTGTATTTTTATTGTTGCAGCCAATCGTAAAAAATTAGCGAGAACACAATACTGAACTGTTCCAGTCGCGTAACAGCAATGCCAAAATTGTAGAGAGAAGACAGCTGAGGTATGGTGAAAGAAAACTAGACGGAGAGAACCGCCGAGGAACTCAAACTGTGAGGCTGGGTGATGTCAGTGCCCCGTGAAAGGCATATCACGCTTCTTTCACGAGCAATAAAATGCGTGCTTCCTGCGAGAGGGAAGATTGAAGAACGCTTGTGTTTCCGTTTCCCTTTGATTAATGCTTTTGTGTAATAATACAACTGCCTCAAACTGCTCACAACAGAGCGCCGCTTTGTAGATTTCAATGCCTCACGGCTAACAACTATGCACCTTGACGCAATAAATGTGCTTGCCGCCTACATGTCGATCTCGAGGCCAGTAGCGTAAGTGGCGAGCTCCATCGTGAGTCGCAAAAAAAAGAATGAAAGGCAACAAGGGTGAATTCTTTACTCGCGTCATAAAACATGCCAAATTTATCAGTAGTGCTCAAGCAAGGACTTAAAGTTAGTCAGATATAAAATTGGCAGCACAGTCGCAACACGCGTCCCCCTACGCACGATTTAAAGGGCGGACTACGTCGAGTAGTGACACTCGTAGCAGACAGTGAAGAAGACGGCCACTGTCAAACAGAGGATAACAAGTACTCGTGTCAGGATTGTAACTGCGTGAAAAGGATGTCTTAACACGACATGTATTACACGTTGAGCGCTTCATCAAACTACGCAAAGCTTCAGTGCAATTTAAAATCTCTCCCAAAATTTACCAGGACAGTTAGAAAATGTATATAAGGAAGCTTGTTGGGAATATCACAAAAGCGCGCGGTGAAAATAATGGGTTATTGAGGCTGATTTGACTTAAAGACAGCAAGAATCCCGAACGGCAACTGAAAACAAACAACATTTCATAAGTCTTCCTGGCGCACGTTGCGTGTGTTACACAATCAAATATCACACGTTCACATAGTTCTCATTGGAATAGGTCGGGGTCGCTGTTTATTGCCAGCTTGTTTGTGCGCTACTCAGCTCACCTGCAAACCTTCCGTTTGTCATCAACAGATCAATGCCAAGAATTCCACTTCTTGCTGAATTGTATGCAACTTATGCAACTATTGAATTTACTGTGTATATTACGATGAATTGAAGATTTGTTTTTCAGATTGGTGTTGGATGCACTTTGATCTGTAACCACGGAAAAGTTGCAGGATGGGTTGGAGCAGGTGCGCAGTGCATAGTAAGTATGACTCTTTGGAAATTGTTTGCATTTCTCACGATTTATCGTTGCTATCTCTTTTATATCCGATGGCTATAATATGGATAGAAACGTTTCTTTGTAAATACCTCAAAAATCCACATTACTTATAGCTCCCACTAGCTTGCATACCGCTATTGACAATGATGGAAAGAACTGCCAAGGTGCTGGCCTCTGGTGCACGCTCGGCTGACTGCCTCTGATTCATGGTTGGTGTGATAGAGTTTAGCTAAACTACAGCCGCTATGCGCCTTACCGACCCATGCACCTGTCCTCGCACCCTCGATCCTGTTCGCAGTATTTGTAGGAATTAGTAGTTCTGTATAGTACCGACGATTTCATTTAGGCAATGGGGAGATCAAGTGACTTATCGTAATTTTCCTTGGTATGTTAGCTTTGAAGCAAGCTGTAAAATAGTACGAGATACGCTGCCTTCTGCCGGAAAGGAGGATATCACTTAAATCCGTGAAGCGTATTATGAGAGCAACTACAGGATGTCTGCAAGCACTGAATCTGCCATTATCACTAAATCATTGACATCTAGATCATTGCTACGCTTTTGAAATATCTACAGCAGTACTTGCGTAGTATCATTTGTTCTCTTTGTTGAGTATTGAAAAGGCTGTGAACTAGCCCTCTGAAAACTCAGAATGACATCTTGGGGGAGTAGGTCGCACACTGTTAGAAAAGGCGCATTAACCAATCATTTCCTAAACATTGACAACGAGATTGCATGGACCGGCTCGGACCTCAGACTGCTTTATTTAGCATACCATCAATTTGTACTGTGGGAAGACGTGACGCACTTCGTTGCCCACATTTATTTATGCGCTAGACGAGACGCTGCCGCTCTTGCCGCCGTGTTGCCGTCTTGCCCATTCTACTCTCGCGCTCAGCCCGAACTTCACAGCAGCTGAGGCGCGACATCGTCGTGTTCGTCGAGGCGCTGACGGCTCGCCATAGTACCATCCTTGCTGCTAAACCCTCATCTGCCGATGCCAACAATTTCAACAGCACAGACAAGCCGATACCGTTCCGTTTATGCGGTGATAATTCTGTCTTTTGTCTTGCTTTTGGTGATTGTTGCCTCATTCGGCATATTCTATTCAATATAGCGACAAAACGTGAAGATTACTCAAAATATCGATACGATATATATTTGGAGTGCGTTGAGAAGAGGAAGCGAACGAGGATTCAGTGCTTGTTCACGGATAGGTTATCGAACCATTTCTGAAACTCGCGTGCGTGATACACGAGTGTGCTACGGGGGTAAGTGAAATAAATTTCCAAGGAGCAGAGTTTCATCTTTGAGAAAAAAGTGAGTGCCAAGGCCGCTGGGCATACGCCACAATATGAAAAGTGTCACTGAGATCCCTTGGCTTTGTGAAACTTCGAAGCGCTGTCAGAACAAGTATCATTCATCAGTACTTGTATAATAGAGGTAATCATTATCACGTGCATTTGTTTTCAGAATGTCGGTGTCGAAGCGATTGCGAAGATGTTCAAAGGAGTAAAATATTATTGCCCACTGGGGCTCTGCAATGATCAGAGAGTATGTGTATCCTCTGGCCTCTATATAGATTGCGTGAGAATTTCAGATGTACCAACTTGAAATGCATCTGTGCGCTTCGAGTGGCATTAAAATGGAAAAATAAATTCAACTGAATAAATGTGCTATGCCGTATAAAAGTATGTTGTTTTGGTGGTGTTGGTGATTCAGCCAGCGCAGCAGGCAAATGTTCCGTCGCAGCATCCTGTGAATTATTTGAGAGGTGCGTGACGTGTTGCTCGGCGCTCCCTTTCATTAAATGGCCCCAACTGTCATTTGTACTAGCGCTGGCAACGACCCTGGCTCTTTCCGAGAAACGATTTCTTCGGTGATCCTGTCCGTCGACATAAACACTGTGGGCTGTGAATTGTTCTTCCTTCAGTGTTAAAGTGCCGATATAATGACAGGAGCACAGAATAGGGTATGCACAGCTTCCATCCCTGAATAGCAAAGCATGTGTGCAAGCGCAGTCATTTCTAACGCGCTATAACGGTGCTGCTTCCATACGAGTAAGTCACTGTATTACAAATCCTTGGTCCTTGGTCAGGACTCTTGAAGATTGCGCTAGTGATTTTGGATTTCATCTTTGTATTCTGATAAAGATTTGAAGCGTTCGTTTTCAGGAAACGTCATAGTGACATTCATGGAAGAGCTACGTTTTTGTTTCTTGCAGTAAGTATTGACGCTAAAATCAGTAAAAATGTCCTGATCACGCTTTTAATAAATGAAAGAGTGCTTTGTAAGCTTTAATCCAGATAAGCCACGATGTAATTGCTATAGAGCTGACTTTCAGTAACTCAGCACCACGACAGTAGCTGCAGGAAATGGCTGTCGCTTTCGCAAGCAACGCGCAATTCCTGCAGTAATAGCAACGCGAAGATAATGCTCTTTCAAAGTGGCCATTTCATGAGACACCCAGAGAGGACATGCGTGATTCTGCTGCACTGCCTCCTGTTTCTGTACTTACGAAACCGTCTCATTACACGTACAGATGGAATTGATACCGTCACGAGCGATAGCGGATGACGTACGATGCGTGTCTCGCGCCTTGGGGCAGAAAATAAGGAAACGGCACGGAGCTCGCGCGCGCCAGTGCTGTTCCGCGGAGTAACGAAGAGGGTAGTCAGTCCCTTCCTGGTGACCACGGTGTCTACATGCGTCCAAAACCTGCATTAAACGAGGCCCGCAACGGCACGTCACACTTAGCGCCCAAAAGCTCGGTGTAAGCTCGAACACGTTTATTGTTTTGTTTATGTCAGGGCATCACTCTCTACGAGTTCCTTTGCCCGCGCCACTAACGTCAGGACAGCCGCGGCTCCGTGATCACAAGGTAGCGACTCCCGTGTGTTCCACTGACCTGTTCGAACATATGGATGACGCCGCCCGTACGGAAGCCTACAGCCCAGCTGTTCCCGAAATAGATATCCTAAAAGCAGAAGTGAATCTGCTCCGAAGCGAGTTGAAACAACTTTGAACAGACTTTTCGACGCAACGCGACTACGCCAAAGATGTGGGCGAATAAAGCCACGGTTCTGATAGCAGTTGTAGGCAAGTGATAACTTCTTTTCCAACTTGCTTCCTCCATTGGTGGAAAGAATTGAGCACTTCAAACAGCTGAACCTCCAGACGCCGAATTATGCGAGAGAGTCTCTTATCAAATACTAGAGGGAAATTTGGCACTAGTAGTGTCTATGAGAGTTTCAAACAAGGCGATTGAGCCTATATGGGAATGTTGGGCATGTCGTGGATTCACCTAGTCTTAGTTCTTCTGGCTTCAAAGGGATTTGAGAGTTTCAAAGAATGGGTCGTGTACGACAAAACATTGCACTAAAATGGAAGAGTTTGCAAATAAATTGACCAGTTGCAAATATTGAGCGCCACCTGGATCCTCCCAGCCAAAACTCTCGTGCACAGATGTCTTTCGTGTTCTACGCGCGTGCACACGTGCACATTCGTCACACCATTCATCCCGTTTAGCGTCCGTCCCCGCCTTAAATTCCTTCTTTCCTTCTGCCCGTGTCTCTCTAAATCGTCGAACTGGTTTTGAGTCGGCTCACTCCCCGCAGATTTTCTGAGTAGATTTTGTGGTGCTGGGGCACGTCGGATGGAGTGTGCAGGCGTGAATGCGCTTAGAACAGGAAAACAATCTGCAATGACAGTTTTGGCTGGGAAGCGTCCTTACGGGAAAGCCAAATTACAGTTTTTTGCAAATGGTCAATTATGTTCGTGCGTTTGTGCACAGGCGTCTGGCAGATGACTCGGAGGAAAAAGGTGTCCTTCTCAGGCAAGTTTTTTTCAGCAGTATCACTCGACGTACATTGGATAACGCGTTAGATGTAGACATCTAAGTTAATGTAATCATTGGCATTTGATATTGCACGACCTACGAGATATAATAGTAACTTCATTTTTGTAGTCTGGTCTTGATGAAACTTACGTACCAGAGGTACGTCACAGCCTTCCCTGACTGCAGCACCTGTGAAACAAAGGGAAGTGTGCACACGACTGTCAGCCTTTTTAGTGTGCTGCGCTAGAGGTGTCCTGCTAAACGTCATAACGCAACTACCGTCAATGTACGGCGTTTTATGTAGCGACCGAGCCTGTGCTTTCCTGAAGGGTTTTCCCCGTGGTCCAAAACACACAAACACGCGCAATCGTGGTTCGCTGTACTTTGACGTCACCGACGTATGAACGCGGTGACAAGTGGCAACACTCACAGGGATACCGGTGGTCCTGTATATTTGAGCAATATGACAAGTGCATTACGCGCTGACAATTTGCACTGCTCAACGGCACACGAGGCCACAACCTCAAACACGCTTGGAAAGCCTCTTCCCTCGGTTACTTCACAAGCGTTGCAACCACAAGCTTCTGCTGCGTCGAATGACGATTGGAGGTACAGACGCCAACGCACAAGTACGAAATATCTTCTTTTGCAGGAAACCAACGTCACAAAAATATTGGTCTAATGGTGCTCAGGGCTCACGGTGCAGTGGTGCCTCGCCTCTAGTGGCAGAAAACAGGGTCTGTCATTTTCATCGGTTGTTTTAACGACTTCACAAGGACCGCGAGCAGCCGTGTTTGGAGGGGTGCAGTGCGGTGTGTATTCGTTTTGATTCCGAAGATGTCACCAACCATAGACCCCACTCTCATGATTGATAGGTATAAACAAATATAATCCGCATTCAAATGAATTGTATACCACTCGAACTAACACTTCCGAAGAGCAACAGAGAAACAACATACGGCCCCACCACGGTGGTTAGGGGCTGTGTCACTGGCCTGTTGATGTTAAGTTCGCGGAATGGAATCCCGGCCGTAGCGGCCTCATTTCGATAGAGGCGAAGTATCGAAGCCCGTGTATTGTGCGTTGTCAATTCAAGGTAAGCAGCCCCAGATTGTCGAAACTTACAGAGCCTTCCACTACGGTGACTCTCGTAATCATTTCGCGGTTTTGGGATTCAATCTCCCAAGAATAAAAGACACAACGTTGAAGAAGAAAGAAAGCCTCTTCGCGTCGAGCTGCGCTTTTATCCATTTTCGTCGCTCATGACTGTTGGGTTTGAACATCTACGATCGGATCAATGCACCAATTTCTGACTGCTTCTTGGGTGCGTGCTTTCGGTGTGAGTGCTTGTTAATTTAAACACATAGCCGAAGGCTTCCACGCTCCGATGTAGCGCACGCGGTTTGCTGGATATTCTGTCTACAAACGCACTATTGCTACAATCGCGGCTATCCCGTTTCACGTCTCGTTTGTTTGTGCTCTCGCTATGGACCACATTTCTGTGATGGTGTCTCGTGGCAGTTCCACAAACACAGAGGCAAAAAGGCTGTTGCTAGTTTCTTTCTTTTTTGTACTTTTTCGAATATGAGCGACGCCGCAAAATAAGGTGGTTACGCTCTGTCCGTTTTGTCCAGGAGTGGGAGCTAGAGAAGGGCACTCACTTCCGGCATTTGTTGATGTTTTTTGCTATGCGACCTTTGTTGACAAGAGTCATGTGTTTTCGAGAACATACAAGTTCGCATCCACAAGTCTCTCGTAGCGAGAATCGGATAGCAGAAGGAGCTTCACCAGTAGCCGCACTCGTAGATCTGATTGCCTGGCGAATAAATCATTCGGAACGCGTTGCGAGCATGAAGAATAGAAGTCAATTTCTTCCTATCGTCCAGTAAAAGCTACTTGGACGTTAACGACGTGTAAAAAACACGTTCCGGCGTTGGCATCATAGAAAAAAAACATCTATAGGAGCCCACATATAAGGTCGAGCATTTCTAATTCGAGGGCTATGATGTACTTAAAGCAACCGTGCGCCGTGCGGTGAATGCAAATTAAAATAACTATAGAATTCGATACTTCCTTCGACTGCACATACGTGCTCGTAAAGGAGCCCTGTCAAATTGGATGATTTCACTTTCGTCTCATTTCCCATACAAATATATAATCTCCACGATACCGACTTATCAAGTAACTAGCAATTTATCCTCGAAGTGCAGCTAAGCATAGTGTAATATTGCGGTTTCTGCGACACACTAGCCAGGAGGTGAATGTTAATATTAATATGCCATGTAGAAGGGTACGCATTTGGGCTGGTTGGTTCATGAATGCAAGAAGACGAAAACAAAGCAGGACACAGGACAAGGGAGAGCACAGACACGGGCGCTGACTAACAACCGTATGTGTTCATTGCAACAATCGTCGTGCATAAGTACCCACCACTATGAAACGAAAATGAACCACAAAAAATCTGCATGCGCGGAATCCAGCTACATATCTTCAATTAACTACTCGCACTAACACTTCCGAAGAGCTACAGAGAAACAGCATACGGCCCCACCATGGTGGTTAGGGGCTATGGCACTGGTCTGTTGATGTTCAGTTCGCGGGATGGAATCCCGGCCGTAGCGTCTACATTTCGATAGAGGCGAAGTATCGAAGCCCGTGTATTGTGCGTTGTCAATTCAAGGTAAGCAACCCCAGATTGTCGAATTTCCTGAGCCTTCCACTACGGTGACTCTCGTAATCATTTCGCGGTTTTGGGATTTAACTCGCAAGAATAAAAGAAACAACGTTGAAAAAGAAAGAATCCCGTTCGCGTCGAGCTGCGCTTTTATCCATTTTCGTCGCTCATGACTGTTGGTTTGAACATCTACCATCGGATCAATGCATCAATTTCTCACTGCTTCTTGGGTGCGTGCTTTCGGTGTGAGTGCTTGTTAATTTAAACACATAGCCAAAGGCTTCCACGCTCCGATGTAAGCGCCCATCGGTGTGCTGGATATTCTGTCTACGAAACGCACTATTGCTACAATCGCCGGCTATCCCATTTCACGTCTCGTTGGTTTGTGCTCTCGCTGTGCACCGCATTTCTGTAATGGTGTCTCGTGGCAGTTTCACAAACACCGAGGCAAAAAGGCTGTTACTAGTTTCTTTCTTTTTTGTACTTTTTCGAATATGAGCGATGTCGCAAAATAAGGAGGTACGCTCTGTCCGTTTTGTCCAGGAGTGGGAGCTAGGGAAGGACACTCACTTCCGGCATTTGTTGATGTTTTTTGCTATGCGACCTTTGTTGACAAGAGTCATGTGTTTTCGAGAACATACAAGTTCGCATCCACAAGTCTGTCGTAGCGAGAATCGGATAGCAGAAGGAGCTTCACCAGTAGCCGCACTCGTAGATCTGATTACCTGGCGAATAAATTATTCGGAACTCATTGCGAGCATGAAGAATAGAAGTCAACTTTCTTCCTATCGTCCAGTAAAAGACTACTTGGACGTTAACGACGTGTAAAAAACACGTTTCCGGCGTCGGCATCATAGAAAAAAAAACATCTATAGGAGCCCACATATAGGTCGAGCATTTCTAATTGGAGGCTATGATGTACTTAAAGCAACCGTGCGCCGTGCGGTGAATGCAAAATAAATAACTATATAATTCGATACTTCCTTCGACTGCACATACGTGCTCGTAAAGGAGCCCTGTCAAATTGGATGATTTGACTTCGTCTCGTTTCCCATACAAAATATATAATTTCAACGATATCAGATTTATCAAGTAAACTAGCAATTTATCCTCGAAGTGCAGCTAAGCATAGGGTAATATTGCGGTTTCTGCGACACACTAGCCAGGAAGTGAATGTTAATATTAATATGCCATGTAGAAGGGTACGCATTTGGGCTGGTTGGTTCATGAATGCAAGAAGACGAAAATAGGGCAGGACACAGGACAAGGGAGAGCACAGACACGGGCGCTGACTAACAACCATTTGTGTTCATTGCAACAATCGTCGTGCATAAGTACGCCACCACTATGAATACGAAATGAAGCAAGAAAAATTCTGCATGCGCAGAATCCAGCTACATATCTTCAATTTAACAACTCAGGTATGAAATCTCCTTCGAAAGAAGGGAAATGGAGGGTAGGCTAACACATGCTTCTCCACTATTACGGATGTGAGAGGCTTCTGGTACAAGACGAGCACGTTCATCCCTGTAATTAGACAAGAAAATCACATTTTCGAAAGATGGCTCGCAGTCGCACTCGTTACAATGTATTGATAGTTGGCTCTCTGTGGCCTTCTTTTTAACTTTGTTCGCGTGCTCACCCACGCGTACATTAACACACCGGCCGGTTTGCCCAATATAAAAAT
This sequence comes from Hyalomma asiaticum, assembly GCA_013339685.2. Lineage (NCBI taxonomy): Eukaryota > Metazoa > Arthropoda > Arachnida > Ixodida > Ixodidae > Hyalomma > Hyalomma asiaticum. Next base: position 72 of record JABSTT010004141.1, on the reverse strand, counting down.
GGCCACAAGACAGGGGGATCTTGTAAACAACAGAGTGGCAACACTTTTTTAGAAAAGGCTGCCTATTCTTCC
>JABSTT010004140.1:0-24329 GCA_013339685.2 Hyalomma asiaticum | reverse complement strand
TTCTTCCGTGTCTCGCGCCATATTAATTACCTACGGAAATGGGGATAGTGGCACTCACGACCCTTTCGTTCATGTAAATATGGCTACGATAAGGCAGTGAGCAACCAAGTGCGACAGAGAAGGCCGTGACATGCCTGTCGTGCTTCTGTAGCCTGGTCGCGCCCCTTTCCCTTCGTGCTCAAGCTGCGACAACGAACGCATAATACCCACAAAGACACGTGTACCTAATTTCGAGCATGCAGTTTGTCTGCAGCCGCGTTTAAGTTGCTTGTGTTAGGTGCGCTATTGAAGTCGCGAGTAATCTGGACATGCTTCGACGATACCAAATTTTTGTTCGCGGCTTCAGGGATGGGCCTGCCATATCGTAAGCGCATCAAGACACTTAGAAGCCTCCATAGGATTATCGCGGTTCTATAAACGGTAGAAAAAATAGAGAATTCGGCGCGCATGGTATTTTACTAAGGTGCTTAGAGGTAAGCGTGAGTGTCTGTAAATGTTTACGTCAAGAAATGTGCAGCTCATTACATTATGTTGCAAACTTAACATAAGGCTGAGCATTTCCGTAAGAGGAACGGGCCGCGCCATCCACTAAATAGAACATAAGCATAATTGTAGCAGAATTCTTGGCACATTCCTGGTGTGCCGGCATCAGAGACTAGTTCTCGCGGCTCAAGTTGCAGCCAATTTCTTTTTCGTGCGTACTCATTGGTAACTACTTCAAAAACTCATTGGATGTCTTGTGTGCCCTTCTGTGGAAGCATAACAAAACGTGATGGAGCTCATCGGTATACGGCTTTTTCTTCAGTGGGTGACGGCAAGTGACATACACGATAGCGAAGACATAGCGGCAATTTAGGCAGATGCCTACCACGCGAATATAAGCACCCAACGACAGTGCCACCGCATTTTCGTGACGAAAGTAAATAGTGGGCGTCTATATTTGCAACATCGAAGCAGTCTATTTAGCGGATGTTTCGTATTGTAAACCGGCATGTAATTACGTAACAGAATTGCTGCCATAATCTGGGGGTGAGATTCGCACTGACGCTGCACCCGAATTTCTCGTGAGCAGTATGGTAAATGCGCTTCAAGGCTTGTCTTGGGCGGTAAGGTATTGATTAGAACGAGCGTTCCGAGAAGGTGTCGATAACAGAATTACAATAATTAGGTGCAGGATTGCGCACGTCGACCAGAAAACATATTGGAGATGTGTCATGTGATAGCTACAAAGGTACATCATTCTCATCATCATCAGTCTGTCTATGATCACTGCAGGGCAAAGACCTCTCCCATCGATCTCCACTTATCCTGGTTCTGTGCGAACTGTGACTAACTTGTACTCTCAAATTTTTTGATTTCATCTGCCCACCTAAACTTCTGCAGCCCCCTGCCACGCTTGCTTCTCTAGGATCCACTCCGTTACCATCAAGGGCCAACGGTTATAGTGTCTTCAGGTTACGCGCCCTGCCCGCGCCCATTTCTTCTTCTGAATTTCTACTAAGATGTCCTCAGCACGCGTTTGTTTCCTGACCCACTCCGCCCTCTTCTTTTCCCTTAGGGTTACACCGAGCATTTTCCGTTCCACAGCTCGCTGCGACGTCCTCAAATTAAACTGAACCCTTTTAGTGAGCCTCCAAATGTCTGCCGCCTAGGTGAGTACCGAGAAAGTGCCGCTGTTCTGCACTTTGCTGTTCAGGGACAATCGTAAGCTGTCATTCATTATCGGAGAATATCTGCTGAATGCTCCCCCCCCCCCATTCTTATTCTTCTAATTATCGCATCCTCATGGTTGGGATTAGGGGTCGTTGGCATACGTAGATATATTCGCTTTCCACTCTCACTGCCTCACCACCTATCTCAAACAGCTGCGCTCTCCCAAGGCTGTGGAGCATTGCTTTAGTTTTCTGCGTATTAAATTTCAGACCCACAATTCTACTATTCCTCAGGTATTCTGCATTAACCCTAACGACCATCTGTTCTCAATCCAATGTTCTGAACTGATCTTGTAAACATGCTGTGAATAACATTGGATAAGTTGTGTATCTTTGTCTGCGGCCTTTCCATATAGGTATTTTAGTGCTCTCCTTGTTTAAAACTGCGGTGGCTTTGGAATCATTGCAGATATCCTATAGTATTCTTATGTAGCCTAATGCTCATCTATAGCCTGATCCCGCTGTGCCTGCAAAAAGAATTACGATACAAGAAAGTATTTCATAGGTGTTCTTTAACCTATTCGAGTATTTTACTGGTATAAATAGGCGAACATAGACTAACCCCGTTGAATTGCATAAGATATATTTCAAGCTGCCATCTCTATTCCCGTACCTCGAGGTATTTCAAGCATATTAACTTGATAATTCGCTCAAAAAATAGACCAGCTAAGATGACTGGGAGAACATCTATGAGAAGATATAGTAAACAACTGATTTGGATACGACAGGTTCGTAGTAATAAATGATCGTACGTGTTCAACACTTTCTTTCACTACGTCTCATGTCTGAGAACTTCTGGGTGAAGGAGTGGCTTTAAGGATTCTAAATGCATAATTGCATTGTGGCTTCCAGCTCACAATGAGGTCGACTCGAAAGTCCTCCTCCATTGGGACTCAAACAAACAATGTGGCGTCTACGAAGTAATGCCGGCGCCAAGTAAGACTCTTTGTTCTTGTAGTGACTATTACCGTCAACCGTTTGTGGCAGAGACTGTTTTCATATTTTGTACTCTTCTTATCAAACCGCCGTTTGATAAGAAGAGTACAAAATATGAAAACAGAGCTTGTTTTTTAGTGCTATTTGCGTCCTGTACAGCACCGTCTAATACGTCGTTTAGAAAAATATGTCTAGATGAATATAAAGTTATTTTATAATGACTCTCATCACCAGCACATTTAAAGTTAGCTTCTTTTTTAGGGCAGATATATACAAATAAATGTATTGTTCATACTGAGCATCGTGGAAAAGGACACACCTTGAAGAGAAACACATAGACAAACGAACGTAACTCACAACTACTTACTTTTTTGAAAAAACAAATGAAAATGTGAGCAAAACAAAAAATATAAGAATGTTGTACTGAAAAATGTATTAGTCATCCATTTGTGACACTGATCGAGAAGCTTTGATGTAGCGCAAAACAAGATACGAACACGAGAAGGCACATATGGACACCACCTTCTCGTGTTCGTGTGTTGTTTTGCGCTACATCAAAGCTTTTCAAATGAACCCCCAACAAGCCCACATCGCAACTCTCGTCGACTGACCGATAAATAATTTGAGTTTCTCGTTTTTTCTTGAACCATGAAATCCGTATGTGCATACCACATGTGTACTTTTGCTTATGCTCAGAGAGAATTTGTGTTGCTTATGTAAGCACTTTTAGTAGTTTTTCTAAAATATACAGTTTTGAGGGGCGTTTCTCTCCCCTCTCTGTCTTTCTGTTCACTGCGCACGCTAAGAATTTCATCATCAGCACATACCAACTCGCTCAAATATCAGTTTAATGTGTGGAATAGCAGTCAGAGAAGAAAAAGATGTTCATGACCACCCACTGCACATCCGAAGTGGTCAGCAAGAAGTTTGACTGCCAGCGTCAATATTTTCTGTCTTGCGTGCCATTTAATGACATTACAATATTTTAACGAAGTAGTTAGATCATTCGAATACCCATAATCCGAGTAACCAACCATTTCGAACAATAGGATAAGTTTCTCAGGCAGGACAATGCCCGTAGTGTACAACACATTTTTATGAGGTAGACAAAAAATAAATCTACGTCGTTTTTTTTCCAAGCTCAGCAGTATAAGAGGATTGCTATTATATAGATAATTTGAAAAGTATACCATAGCATTAGTTCTATGAAGTGAAACAGTATACTTTGAAATATCTTGACCTTACCAATGAGTCTCTTGTCGCTCTTTGAGGCCCACTACGGGTGGAAGTCTTATACTAATTTCTGTAGCACTAGGGTTGGGGCGGATATTACTCTGTTTGAATGTATGCTTACATAGTTAATACGAAAAATGTTTCGCCTGTGAATTTGAAATGCGATACATGTTCTCATTCCCTTTCTATTTTCCACGTTTAGGTAGACATATCGACGCATGGGAACCTTTGGGTAAGCGAATCAGTAAATTTGCGCATGTTCAGGAACAAAGAAGAGAAGAAATAAATGACAAAACGAATGAGGAAAGAGTCAATGAGTAGGCAACTCACAATCGTGTAATATCTTAAAGCCTGTGCGGAGCACACTGCACTGTCAGGATACGCTCAATGCCTGCGTGGGTATTCACAAGAAGTAGACACTTATTTATTCAGCTTCGAAACATAACTTTTACACACAGATGCATTGGAATGTACTCATACAACATACTGAATTATTATCAGCTTTATGTAAAAGTGAATGCACGAGCTCAAGGATAAATTAAGCCACTTCCAACCTGTGAAATTTGAATAACTAGCGGAGCTGTGTACCGGCTGTCAACTTGTCTGTGACTGTCGTGTAGCCAATCATGTAGCACTATCATTGTCACTATAACCATCATTCAGTAGTGGACTGAGGACAAGGTGTGGATATTGGGTTGAAGGCAAGCGGAGGGGTGCTTTTGATTTCAGCACTAACACGCACGTTTCCCTCGTTCTTCACCCTCACTATCATATGGTACTGTCGCTATCACTATCACTGTCATTTACCAGTGTGGTGAAGCCAGAAGTACGGGTAGGGTACAGTATGTGGAGGTGGAAATGGCAGCCACGCCGCTCTGGATTACCACCTGCCAGTTTATCCCCTTGAATATTTATATGCGCGCCCCAGAAACCAAAAATGGTAACTGCGCATGCGCCATGCCAGTGGGACAAGACAGGTGGCCTCGCGGCCTCAAAGATCCTTCTCTCTAGTGCGAGCTCTCGAAAATACGTGCAATTATTCTGTTTAATGGCAGCTAATCTTCTTTCGTATAGTGGACGCTCGCGCATTGCAGGCGATGTATGCACGCCACACACGCTAAAGATGCACAAGTGTGTGTATACGTGCATCACTTTTGCATTTCGTTGGGGAACACGACATTCGGTCCCAGTGCCGCGATATTGCTTGAGTGAAATATTTGTGAGCTCGCATTTTTTGCAATTAAAATTCGAAGTTAGTAAAATTAACTACCCGAGGATATTTTTTTCCTGGGCGGGTCTTTTCGCAGTCGATAGTATGCGTCTAGACTCTATTAGTGTTTTTCTACGTGGAACCAGTTTTCGAAACAGGCTTCTTTTTGGCGAGGCATTCGGAATGAGCACTAGAATAATTTTTATTTCGGCACCAGAATTCCAAGAATAGAGATCTCGAGGGCCATAGACTAAAGTCACAAAACGGCTTGACAAGGTCCACGGTCCCCTGAACTCGACATCAGGAGTGCTAAATGCATGAAAACAAAGATTTTAACACTATACCTTATATGGCATAAAAATACTGATGTAACCATGTAATGTTGTACAAGAGTTCCAGAAAAGGATGTATGCTCAAATGTAACATGACTGAAAGTAACAAAACTATTTTAGCGCACATTTTAGCAAAACACGTCATTTAACAAATGATAATCTAATAATCTAATAAACAATCATAACAACAACGAGAAATTAAAGTTGTAATAATGATAACGCATCCCCCGTTTTAACATTACATTTGGAGATTCATATTTGTCCATCTACCCTAATCCTTCAACAGCCTATAAATGTTAACACTTCCCAAGGTATGTTATCTACCTTGATACACATGAGATTTCGCTATTAGCATATGGAGGAAATGCATTGCTTGCGAAGCTTTTCATTCAAGTAGTGTGTCCGTGTGTACACCCAAGACGCTTCGGGGTGTGCATACTGCGATGAATTTTTTTTAGCTCTCAGGTAATAATACGAATGGCAGTCTTACCCTCCCTCCTCTTTTCTTTTCCTTAGGGTATATGTCAGGTAATAACTTCTAAACCGGAGCTTTTTGCGCACAGGTGGCCAACCCTAAGTTTGAACTTTGAAGTTTGAAGTTTATTTCATTAATTGCAACATACAATCGTATCCCGTGGTACAGTGGGGAAGGGGTGGCGAAAAGGCAACTGAATGCCTGACAATGCGCCAGTCGCCGCCCAGACCACGATATTGCACAACACTCAGCATGTGAAGCACAAATGCAGTAAACAAAATAACAAGAACATTGAAGAACACTCAGCCTGGTGTTCTAATACATAAGTACACTGAAAGAAAAAAAAAACAGAAGAACTTATCGAAAAGAAATTTTCATGGCTGAATTTTAGGGCATAGTACATTTCTGAAAAAGGTTTAGAGGATACGCAAGTTGTACACAGGCGAGAAAAGAAAGTGTCACGTTTGAAGCGTGAGTAGATAAGCGTGTATCTTTCTTTTGAAAATTGCTTCTGACCGGGTTTCATTCATTATGCTCATGGCCATCGTGTTAGAGTTCAAAAACCAAGGAATTAGGTGTGTTAATTTCTGCTTGCCGTAATTGGTCCGAATCCTTTCACTGGAATAGGTGGTTTTCCTAAGGTTATACGTGTGTGTCTTCCGGGAGTAAGTATCTTTGAATATATCTGTGTTCGATTTAATTTGATTGTAGATCGCTGTCGCTAGCTTTTTATAAAATATATTTTCGAATATTAAGACACTGTGCTTATGGAAAAGTGGAGCAGAAGGCGTGATACCCAAACGAGGTGCGCACATCCTCGATGTATTGGAGAGCACTCGACATAAATAGTTCTATAATTCCCTCGGTTATTTAGTGACTGGGGACGTAACATTGAGTAGTGAGAAGATTCTTAATGCGTCCTCATGCTTTATTTACAGGCAAGCACTATTGTGAGTTGCACGTGCGACCCAAGGCAGTTATAGAAGCGCAGAACCAGACAGCACATCTGGAGGAATGTGAACGCAAGCTGTACGAATACTGCAATAAACAGCACGACAATCTTGTGCTCTACCGCGAGACTTGCTGCGCGAAGAAGCAAGGACAAACCCCGAAATAAGCTTTCTTCCCGTTCATCGGGAACTTGCCAAATTAAAAGGAGATGATGAATAATTTTGTTGTAGCGCGCATTAATAAATGGGAAGGTATGTTACTTTCAGCCATGAAGCGCACTAGGAGAAAGTAGGCAGAACGTTGACCATTAATTTGGACTTGTCGCATAGAGCCACTCTGGACTTGATGGTACGTGAGTCACTTCACAAACAATAGTAGTCGCTACCAATGTGCTACACTTAAAACGATAACATAATTCCAGTTCAGTCAGTCAGTCAGTCAGTCAGTCAGTCAGTCAGTCAGTCAGTCAGTCAGTCAGTCAGTCAGTCAGTCAGTCAGTCAGTCAGTCAAGTCAAGTCAGTCAGTACGGGTATGCACCTACGTCAAGTTATAGAAAAGTGAACGCTACCATCGATTTCGAGGAAATCGAGCCCTCCGATGCTTTGCACATTCGAGGAAATTCAGCTGGTAGTTTAGCACTGTGCTAACGCTGCACATGCTGGGCGCTGTCCATGCTCGAAGCCCTACACGCTTGGAGCTTATAGTCGTTCATATCCCGCTTCGTTCGCTTGAAGCTCTCGTCCAAGTCAGCACGCAGGCATCCAGCACTTTGCCTGGAATGGTGCCACCATCCAGAAAAGGCAAGGTAATCACTGCAGCTTTACTTCACCTCTCCTAGATGGCGGCGCCATTCCAGGCATGTTCCAAAGTCCGCCTCGGTGCACGCGAGCGGAGCCGCGCGGGCATCGTAAAGAAGCATGATAAAAGAACATAGACGTGATCGCACAGCTTCGAGCGTATGCGCCCACAGAGAAGTGGGAGAGCACCGGTCACTTTTCGTCGTGGGTAGCGTTCCTCCGGCGCGCACTCTTCGAGCGTGACGGCAACAAGAACACCAATGTGTTAGGCGCCCAAGCACGGTATGCGAAGGCACATTTCATGCTTATGCGAAGACACATTTTATTTTCGTGTTATACTGATTCCGTTAACACAAGAATCATCCGCATATTTTTCCGCAATTTCTGTCCTAAAACACGTCCTTGCTGTACCATAAAATCCGAGCTATCATTTCAGAGGTAGTTAACTTGGATGGCAGTGAACCTACCGCGCTTTCCGCATGGGGCTACAGGCGGTAAACGCCCTTTGCCTTCAGCGAACCGCACGGTTCTTCAAAATAGTGCATGCAAATGAGCTCGAAGGCCATGTGCAGCATTAGAATACCAGTGTGCGTATGTTCATCTCGGGTTTTTACCCTTTGCTACTCTGCTGGTGACGCTGAGAAGTGCACAACTGCGGCTTGGTCCCTAAAGGAAGAGAAGCGATTACGCCTGTAGGAAGCTACAAGGTCTGAAAGCTGAAAACTGCAGAAAAATGAGCTGCCCCAAGGAACGCGGTTAGAAGAGGTTCTCTACTGAAGTCAACGTCTTTTTTTTTATAACAATAGCTAGACAGCAGGACTCTTGTCAGGTTCCGGGCGACTAAGGGTGTGCTTTTTGAATATCCCTAAACTTGCCGAGGAAGAGTGACAAATGTACTAGAAGAAAATAAGATGCATTGCTAAAATGACTCGCAAAGGATTTTTTTTTACAATATATGTCTACGCTTAAACACTGGAGGCCTAATATCAATGTCACTGCAGTCGTAAAAATTTCAAAAGGGCATCCATCTCGTTTTCGAAAGAACTGTGCGCACAGAACGACGAGGAAACCTACGAGAAAGTACGTGGAAGAATTTAATAATTTAGTTTCGGTATGCTGGATTTCTTTGGAATTACTTTCTTCGACTGTACTCGCGGTGTTGTTTGCATGACAACGTCGCCATAGATCCTTTTCGATGGCTGCTCTGAAGTGTGTGGTTGAAACATCGGTCACCGTTCCCTTATTGGTGACGAAGGCTAAAAAGGCACCGAAATTTAAGCTTATATCTTGATGAGGTTGGCATATGCCCTATGGAAGCGTATCCATTAGAGACGCTGAAAGGCTTACTTGATCGTAAAATCCGAGCTATCATTTCAGAGGCATTTAACTTGGATGGCAGTGACCCTACGCACGCTTTCCGCATGCGGCTACAGGCGGTAAAGGCCCTTTGCCTTCAGCGAACCGCACGGTTCGTCAGAATAGCGCATGGAAATGAGCTATAAAGTGCCGATAAGACATCGCATTTGAGAAGCTTCCAACACGACAGGCACCATGCCTCAAAAGTTGAAAGCGGCCTACGCGTTGCCAAACCCCAACATCGCACTAAAACACAAGAAGCAAGGCGTCAAGCAGCAGAAAAATTGGAAAACGATCAGCTGCATTGCGGCATTACGCAACACAATCACGAACACATATTCTGGAATACCACAGAAGCCACATTTGACTTGAGGCAGGGTAAAGGGCTATTGGCTCTAAAAAAGGGTGCTATTAGGCGAACCACCGTCATTACATCTACAAATTAATTGAGAACGCTGCTAGATGAAAAAATCCTTTCTCTACACACTAGAAGTACAAGTAGTTTTGAAGGGTGTGTGTGGTCAGCAAGAACTTGACACATTCGAAACGTCGTAAAGGAGTATACAAAGAGTCACTCCCAAAACCCACCCTATTCCCCACGTCCTCCCCGCAAGGGAAAGCCGGAAAACTACGATAGATGAAAGGGTCAGAAAGCTCTATTTATTGACTTTTGGGCTTTTATGTCCGAAAACCACGGTATGACTAAGAGACGTCGCAGTGGAAGGCTCGGAAGCTACATTTCGTCTCCATCGAAAAGCATCTTCCGCAGCTGGGATTCGATCGCGCGAGCTTCGGATCGGCAGGCGAGTGCCACACCCACTAGATGACCATGGTGGGGCAGTCAGAAATGGTAATGCATTTTCATGAATGTTATTCCCTGCTAGCCTAAAGTAAATATTCCGAAGCCAAGATTTCGAAGACGAATGAGGATTCACCAGGAATATGGGGTCCACGAATTATGCCATGCTCTTCGGCTACGATGCTAACCGACAGCGCATTATAATCACATAGTTTCCAAGACGGTATTAAAACCACTAATGGCAAAAATATAAATGCGGAAAATAAAGGTTTGGCATCCAAGTGCGGAGCTGACAGTGGTTCGAGCTGCCGTAAATAATTAATATATGTTTCGTTCTTTTTAATGTCACGCTTACACTGGAAGCAAAAGCGTAACTCGGCCTCGGGCCCGATCCCTCACAAAAGAGCGGCTTACCATCCGCAGCTGCTTATTTGGAAATCATGCGAATGATTTACGGCCCGCACAGTGTCTTGCAAGCAGAGTGGTTTCGGCAATGGGCACCTAAACCCGAAAAACGCCCCTTCGACTCAGGCTGCAGTGATGTCATTTCGATGTAAGCATTAGTTATTCGATGTCCGCTACAGTTATACAATTTTTCGAAGTACTCATGCGCGTTTGATGCAGTATTGTTTCTGCGAACGATGTTACTTTGGTACTGTTGAATCTTTTAATGAAATTACTGACACCACATGCCTTGAGTGCTAGCGGCTTTTCTAGCCCTAAACAACTGCCGCTGCACTCCGCTGCTTGCCAGCTTGGCATTTACCACAGTTCACCACTGCGGACAAATTATTGTGACACTTGACGGGAGAACAGAAGGACCTGGGTTCTGAGACGAAACCACGGTAGGTCGAAATTCCGGAAGCGCCGAATTATTGCTGTAATCATCTGGCGCGTGTCGAGTAATTGTTTTGGTGCAGTCTTGCTCAGCATTGTCGAAGATTTTTTTCAGAACACTGCAGAATAGCTATAAGAGTCAAAGTAAGATATCGCGTTCATTGAGTAGCCTCTTTAATATATCATGCATTATTTCCCATGCTGTTATTTATCTTGTTACAATAATATGAAAGGAAGGAATGTGCGGACATAAAGAAATCACTGCTAACATATTTTATTTCGTGCCTACGTAAAACATGCAGGTCACCCAACAACGGTTCACGTTATACGTTAAAGGTTTGGACTAGAAGAGTGCATAGAAAGGGCATACTCGTAACGAGAAGAAGCGCAGATTCATGTCCTCGCAATCCTGCTGCGACGATTTAACAGAATACTTCTTTTTTGCTTAGCTCTCCTTTAGTTTGTTTTATAAGGGCTTCCCATCGCATTCCTCTTTACTTCCATTTTAGCAGCGTCATATTCACGTGATTGCATGAGATAGTCCGCGATGTTACACCTGCTCCAGACTACCTAAGAACAGCTGCTTAAGCGGAATTCTTCAATACGCGTTCACCAAGTTAAGCGTTCGCATTATCACGTGGTCGTGGTAAAGAAGGATGCAGGCCAACTCAAGGAGTTGTCAGTTCAACTGTTTATTGCGCGAACGTGTCACCCGCAATCAAAGAAAATCATACTGCAAGACGAAAGGGGCGTGAACATTCATCGGTCGACCGTAAAATATGAGCGGCGGTGAAGGGCGTCGGCTTTTATACATTCGTCGCACAGCCTCCTATTATTATCACTGTTTTTCTTTAAAGCACTGAATAATTCGCTTGGAGCATGAATAGTCTGTAGAGCTATCCACGTCATTCGCGAAGCAGCATAAAGATGAGCGCGGCCTCTGCTTCGCCTCACAAGTAAGTAATGCGATCCAAGTCAACAAACTAAACCAAAGGTACGTGTCAATACCCCCTCCCGCTCTTTGAGAATGCATCGTCCTGATGCTCAAAAAAGAACATGAAAGTAAAAATACATGTAATAAATGAATTAAGCAAAGAAGGTGTCACGGTTAATCAGAGCGCGTAGTAAGGTTTAAGGCGCGCCATGTATACAACTTCAGATGGTGCGCGGCGCTGCTGGGACGATGTTAAGCCATCGCGTACGATCTCATAGTCCCGTGCACCATAACGTCGCAGTACATTATAGGGCCGTTTACAAGGTACGCCGACCCCTGTATGCCCGAAGAAACAAAAGTTCGCTTCTTGACGCGGAGAGTCAAACATCTGGTGGAGGTGCTTCCCGGTCCATGTACAGTACGCCTCGTCCAGCCGTTAGCCAAACCCACATCGTCAAGAGGACGACTCATCAGTCAAGGCGTTTTCAGTCGAACTCTTCTTTTCTTTTTTTAGAGGAGGGGTGGGTGGGGGGGTTAACCTGTGCCCGGCAAAGCAAAGTAAATCACACTGCAAAACGTTAGCGGCGGGAACAGCCCTCGGTCGACGGTAAAAACTGAGCGATGGTAAAGTGCGTCGGCTTTTATATATTCGTCTCATAGCGTACTAGTATTTTCACAGTTTTTTTCAGAAAAAGACTCAGTCATTCGGGTCGGGCGTGCAAAGTCTATAGAACTCTCCACACCGTTCGCGAAGCTGCGTAAAAGAGAAGCGCAGCCTGCGCTTCGCGTCACAAGGACATGATAACGCGACCCTCGACAACAAACTAAAACAAAGGCAAGTGTCACTGTCATGTGGTATATGCAACCACAGTGTCAATTGCGTAATAGTCTCTATAGTGCAGCCTCGTGTTTCAACGAACCATTCCGTATGCATGCCTACATGCATTATAAAGTCAACAAACTCAATTCAAATGTTCGGTATAGCTTAACAGCGTGCCTTGGTTCTCCTTGCTAAACCTCTTGACTTCCTCCGGGTTGGTAACAGGAGGGCAGTGTGTATATTTTATTAAAGACATCATGCTGCTTCATTTCGTCGCTATGATCATAATGGCAGGCCTGCTCATGCTCAGGGTTTATAAAGAACTGTAGCCTGCGCGACTGCCCCAGCGTCCCGGCCGTCGCGCGGAAGACAATGAGGTTTGAAGCGGCTTTGTTCGTCTTCGGCGCGTGTGTTCTCTCGGTAGTGGCGGAAGGTGCTGCTTCTGGAGAATGCGCCTCAAAAACTATGGATGGATGGACGGTAAGCGCATTTTATCCAAATGAAATATCGCACATTTAAGAGAAACGCTCGGATGTGAGTCTATGAGTGGTAAAAAGGTCTTCATTCTGATAAAAATCGAATACACTTTTATCGACAACATTATTCAGGGTATTAAATATTCTAGCTAACATGGAAGGCTACAGGTCTTGAAAACAAGGAGCGACTTTACCAGTACAGTGACTACGCTGGCACAATACCAACTGCATTTGCAAGAAATCTTTCTGTTATCTGACGTCGTAAAACAGGAATGTGGTAGTGAGCCAAGTTGAATAACTTTATGTCAACGCCTAAGTCACTGTCGCAAAAACGCAACGTGGCCAACGCTGTCAGGCAATTTATTCTTCACATGTCCTCATACATCTACGGAAAACCTTGAACCGATCGATAACAACCATATAGAACAGGGAATGTAGCTGGAGCCAACGTTTCGAGAAGTGGACTTTTCTTCGTCAGGAGGGCAACTGCTGAAGAGCGCAATGCTCGAGTATTTTTGGCCCTCACACGTTTTTGCACTGCCTTCAGGATCGGTTTACGCTGCGGTTATTTTCTCTCTCTAGACGGACAAACATTAATGAGCGCCCTAGGCACAGACAGCTTCAATATTAAATTTATCCATGCATGCGCGAAGCGCATTAATAAGGCTTGTGGGGCGCAGACTTAATCTCTTCGGTGATGGTATCGTCGTCATCGACGTTCTGATGTGGACAATTCCTATTTCTGACTTCGACAAAAAAGTGGCCCGGCTTACTACTTTTGTATCGTGTGCCAGACATCTACGCTGGTAATCGACATTGAGGGAGAGGAACGGAGCGCGTTTAATATATACCATTTCGAGCTGCAACAGAAGCCCGTTTCGGCTTCCATCACCAGATGGCGCAAACTTCTCTACGCGAGCGGAGACGTACTTGTGCGCTGCCCTTGAAGCGGGCAGCATGCAAGAATCTGGCTTCTGCCTACTAGGCAGAAGCCAGATTGGGCTTATTCCTGTCGCCTTCCTCCTTACCACTGCTTTTCCTCCTCAACTCGACCTGCTGCGGAGGGCGCGCTAGCGATGACAGCGCCTCCCGCGTCAGCCGCTGTGCCGAGCCTTCCGTAGCGACAAAGCGCCCCGATATCCCCACTGAGGTCGCCCGCCTCGGCAGTGCTAGCCTCTGTAATAGAGCGCCGGCGACTCGTGGGTACGCCGCCAGATGCCGCGATACAAAGATAATGGTAAGTGGCACGGCGAAAAAACGTCTATTCAAGGTCGAAACCCATACATTAGAAGTCGTAGAAGAATATCTGTACCTAGGACAGCTACTTACTGGAGAACCCACCCATATAAAAGAAATCCACCGTAGAATAAACATGGGATGGCGCGCATATGGCAGACATTCACAACTCATGAACGGAAACCTACCACTATCACTCAAACGGAAACTATATAACTACTGCATCCTGCCAGTACTGACTTACGGATCAGAAACCTGGAGAATTACAAAGGAGCTAGAGAGGAAGTTAAGAACCGCGCAGCGGGCGATGGAACGGAAAATGATAGGCGTTACACTAAGGGATAGGAAGACAGCCGAGTGGGTCAGAGAACAAACGGGGGTCGCCGACATAATGAACGATATTAAGAAGAAAAAATGGACATGGGCAGGCCACGTGATGAGAAGACTAGATAACCGATGGACAGTTAGAACGACGGAATGGATACCAAGAGAGGGTAAGCGCAGCCGTGGGCGGCAGAGAGTAAGATGGGGGGACGAAATCAAGAAATTCGCAGGCATCAAATGGAATCAGCTCGCGCAGGACAGGCAAGGATGGCGAGGATTGGGAGAGGCCTTCGTCCTGCAGTGGACATAAAATTGGCTGATGATGATGATGATGATGATGATGAAACGGAGGAGTACGTTGTAGAAGCACGTTCTTCGCAGCTAGGTTTTGAAAATGGCGTGCACGTGACTGGTTCGGGGCCAATCAGCGGCCTCCCATTCGATCGGCCGATGGCGGGGGAGTTTGAAAACGCCTTTTGGCGAGCCGCTGAGATCGTTGCGATGCACGTGTTGAAACCCTTATTGTAAATTCCACACTTTACGCACAGCGCTGAAATCTGCCCTCAAATGATCCCAATGACTCGCTATACTGGATCACCATCTTTGCACAAAATCGTCAAAACCGTTTCAGGGTTCCTTTAAGGACGCTCACGTTGTTCCGGTAAGCAGAAGTGGACTCGGATAATTTATCAACGTTATGGATCGAGATTCTTGTATTTTTCTGTTTCCCTATATGTATGCAACCACGCTGCATGGGACTCTTATTCAAACATAATCAAATCAATTATAGTTCGTCTAAATTACGCGTACGCCTATCACAATTGTAGCATAATATACTACTGCCAGTGGAGGTGGTAAATTTACTAACCTGTTACGTACGCATGTAGTGACAGTTACCACACCTGCCATTTACTACCTCCAGCATACTTTTAAGCTAGTAAGGGACAAAAAAATGTAGTAATGGTGCCAAAACGGTAGTAACTGGCCCCGTTACTAGCTTTTCTACTACCTTTTTTTTAAGAGTGCAGTTCAGATTCACACTAAAGCTGCTAGCCTTACTTCATTATTATACGACTGATTGCTGTCGCATTCGTTTTTTCGACCTTGTGGCAAAGCTCTGACGTTTTTCTACAGAGTGGTATTGTTGACAACGTCAGCCTTGTATGTAGGATCGTTCAAGGTAGAGTACTTGCTTGAGACTCAAAAGCGAAAAGAAATCTTCCGTGCTTTTTCAGATTCTACAAGAACGAGCCAAGTTTAATATTTTAAAAATGAACTTCAGCCCGGTGGGCGGTAAAGACACGATGTGCTTGACGACGACTACCGTTGATAGACATGAAAGTGTTCGTGAAGTGACACAAAAGACGACGTATCAGCTGGGTTATCCTCCAGTGTAAGCAAACCACTATTTCTTGTTCGTTTCTATTCGAATAACCTAATGTTTCCGTGAAAACGGCAGGAGGCCATCTTCACGAAGACGGTCTTCGGCAGTCTTCGAGAACCTTTTATGGCGTCAAGCGTTCATTTCTCGGGACTTCTTTTGCTGCCTAGATATTGCTGCGGTTGAGGATAATTGCAGTGTACAAGTAGTATTTTTTCCTCTACCAATTTCTATTTGTGAGAGTTTATAGTCTATTAATATCCGTATTCTTAAACATACCCGCATATAGACCGGCTCTGATGCTTTGGTGTTTCGATTTGCAGGAGCCTCTACCAAATACTGCGGTTCCACGGAAGAAGCAACAACACCTTGGAAACAATAAGATTCACATGTACGGCAATAATTTAGCCCTTTGTCCGAGCCTCGGTTAAACTGTCGGTCAGGATAAGGACCTTTAGAGAAATAGATACATTGGAAGCGCTTTTTAGCTCCGTACAGTTTCGGTTATATTGCACCAGAGTTAACAAGATCCCGCCGGTACGCTACAGTGGTACAACCATATTGCGTATTGCTTAATGTCGTGTTGACCATGCCTGTCCATTTTTTACATGAGTGCAGACGATTACTAAACACTTATTATTTGACGAACATATATTGCTTCCAAAGCAATATATTCAAAATGGAAGTTTATAGCGTGTTACTAATTGTAGGAATAAGACATTTTCGTCATAATAGTTGCAGTGGTTCTAATTTTTCTGGTCTTGTGAGAAAGTTCGCGAGGTTTGTAAAGTACCACGTGGATAATCACTTCTGCGTAGCGAAGAACACGATACGCGCCCACAAACATGATGCGAACGAATGATCGATGATGCATGCGGACCGTTCGCATAAACACACCAAGAGGATGGAGGATGTGGCGATATCCTATCAAGCTCTCTTTCAGCGTCTTCTGTACTGTCTTTATAAATGCATCATTTATCATTCAGTGGTAGCATGTTAGCGCTAACGTGAGGGGGCTAAAGCGCCTAGTGACGTGACAATTTTACCGCGAAATAGTCTCCCTCTACCCTGCGATGCCGTAGTTAGCAGTAGTAAGGACTGAGAATAAATAAATCAAAACAAATTTACTTGTTGCAGGGCGACTTGAGCCTGAGAGCTCATGATTGGAACGAAAGTAGCACCATTAGGCTATATATCCATGGATGCAAAGCGTCATTTTAAGGGAAGCATACGAATGCGTTGTACCGACGATAGTATTACAGAAGGGAAAAACAAAACACTTGCTATGGGTGTTTCATTTAAATACTCTCTAGGGACTGACGTACATCGTTTATTATGAGCCCTATACGCTCCTAAAGAAACCTTTTATAAGGAATAATTGTGGTGTTAACATCCATTATGACCAACAGGCTTTGCGGACTGCCGTTTAACGATATCTGCTTTTTTTTGCAGCACTACCGCACGCAATGTACACATTCAAATTTTTCGGTGATAACTGTGGCGTAGTTGAAGTGAACGACGTTGAAGGTGAGTCTCAGACTGAAGTATAAGAACAAATGCGGCTGATCACACGGGTTGCGGGAATCTGTGGCATCCAAAAAGAAAGTGAGGAAATTGTGCATGTCGAACAGTTTCGTATTCAAGCAAGTGTTACGAGGAGATTCAACGTCTATGCGCTAATTGATTCGTTCATTACATAATGGGGGCTTATCAGGCACGTCCATTAAAAGCATTTCGGTTAGCTGTCGCACCTGTGCACCTCAGTGCACGGATGTCCGTTTTCTCGGAGAGAAATGAACGCTGCGCTGGGCTAATGTCCGTATCATAAGCGTCGTTTTATGGACTATCCGTATCCATGCTGCAGTCGAATAAAGGCGCAAGAAAGCTAAGGCGCTCCCTCTAACATGTAAAATTCCTAAGAGGTTGAACATATCTGATGAAACTCGCTGTCGCGGGATCGAATGCCGGGTGTGGCGGCTTCATTTAGGTGGAGGCGAAATGTTGAGGCGCGTGTGCTGTGCAATGTCAGTGCACCTTAAAGAACCCCAGGTGGTCGAAATTTCCGGATACCTCCACTACGGCGTCTCTCATAATCAGAGCCGATTTTGGGACGTTAAACCTTACAAATAATAATAATAATAATAATAATAATAATAATAATAATAATAATAATAATAATAATAATAATAATAATAATAATAATAATAATAATAATAATTGACGAAACCCGAGAAGGCTAAGATCTGTGCACGTCCGCGCAGGCGTTGTTCGGCGCGGAGTTTGCCTATTGAGGGACAGTTGACGGCGTCTGAAAAGCGCAGTACAGTTCACGGAGACCGACTGGTGGCTATGGAACCAAAGGCTTGCGACGTCTTTCACATGGAAGACGACATTGTGAAGCTTGGAAGCATCGTCCCTCTATGTGCGCTCACCTTTTGGAAAGTGGATAGCCAGTATTCGACATTGTTAAAGCCGGCCCCGTTAAAGAAAGTAGGAAAGCTCTGGCTACTTGAACCGGTGGAGATGGGGCTGTTGCTTACTGAGCTTGTTGTGTGGCTGTTGTGTGGCAGTGCGCAACGTCTGCATTTGAAGTGCCAGGTTCGCAGACGCCGCCCCATTTTATAAGTGGGTTTACTGAAATCGGCCAGAAACCGACAAAACGGAGACCACGTCAATCTTCTTTTTTGTACCTGTTCCTATCGAACATATCAAAACAAAACGTAGTACCCAAAGTACCTCTTCGTTATTCCCCCCCCCCCCCCGGTGGTTGAGCGCCGTATGTGTTTAGAATCATCACCATCATCATAATCATCATCTCAGTGCGAGGAGCTCTCGAACAGTGGTTGCACCTCCCCCTCCAGTCGCGTACCACAAGGGCAATTAGGATAATTATTTATGTGCTAGTTTATTGAATGTATCAATTAGGCCAACGCTGTGAATGTAATTCGCGCAGGAAGAAAGAAAGCAGAACCTTAGCCTTAGTGAGAAAGAGCATCTTTAATTTTAAGGGGGAGATATACCTGACCCTGCTGGCGTTGAGCCGATGAAAACAGGCTGTAAGAAAAGGAAACTTGATCTTCTGATAAATATGGCTGGATGATAAGCGGTGATGTCTTAGCAGGTGTATAGACCATTTTTTTATAGTTCCTTAGACGGAAGCCATCATATGAGTGTCCACTTCGACAGAGGGGCTCATTGCACGATATACTCTTTCAGATTGTGCCTATTCTGATGCTTCAGAGAGCGATGACGATGAAAAGATGCAGATGTGCCTTCTTTGGGTAAATCCCGGACATGAGGCGGATGAGTGCTGCCGGAAATACTACAAAGACAACTGTGATACTGAATTCGAACACGTGGTATATAATCCAAGTGAATGCGATAGAACCTTATAAACAATCCGCGGTTGATTGCATCTACAGATGCATGTTAGGGGCATTTACATGTACCTTGCTTCTTTTTTAGTATGTACACTAGCAATTATCTGCTTTTCTTTCTGGGTTTAAGCAACCCAATAAAAACAGCGCAAGCTAAACCTAGGATACAAGTCGTTCCCATGAGCAGATTTTGTGTATGTGTTTGCAGAGTTGAAAAATATAACTGAACATGTTTATGCTATCTAACCGCATACAGGTCCTCCATGCCTATCAAGATCAAATATCAGCTTCTACCGCAGGAGATGCACATAAATACCTCCTTTACACAGAGAAGTAACAAGACAATAATTTATGCAACACATTCGATACAGTTAACCCAATCGTATGGAGACAAGAAAGTAAAAGGAAAAATCCCCCACGTACTACGCATTGCGGAAACCTATATCGTACGAAGCAGTCGACGAAGAACCGCCTCTGCCGAATTATTTGCTATTAAATCAAATGATTCGAGTAGGATCAAAGACTTTGCGGAAATTGAGTTTTCTTGTTAATGACAACGACTTGCCAGGCACGCGGACAGTACTATGGCGCCTAAAGCGTAGGAAATTGTATGACAAACTTTCGGGTCAGTCCATATAAGTCTTTTCCTTAGAATAGAAATGCAGGCTATGGCGCGCTTACGTGCATCATAGCCCACGTTTGCTGATGTATCAAGGCGACCCTCCTTGGCTGCACTGACCTTCAGGCCCAAAAGGCCTTTCGTGGGGACGAGCCCAAGCGGCGGCCGATGCCGATGGGGTCCCGAACTAGGAATACACACCCAGTGTTTGTAAGCACCGTCCCATTAAAGGGCGGTCCCTGCATACCTCCATTCAATTCTCTGTGATTTAATAAATGTTATGGCCACCCCCACCACAGCCTGCGGAGCGTAGAAAACCTGGACAAAAGTACGCCGACATTTATCGGTTATGTGTACTTTATACTGAAATTGATGAGTGCCGTAACATGAACTATAATTGCAACTTGCGTCAGACAAGCATCTTCAGCAGAACTGCTAATAGAAAGCGCTTATTAAGTGCAGAGCTCTTCAGGGGCCGGTAATGTCATGGTCGAATGCACCATGCAGTGTCACGTTCGATAGAGGGAAACGGCGAGCTATGTCAAACGAAAGTGTAAAATTTTAAATTTCGAAAAGCATGACACTCTTTTCAGAACGGACACGCTTTAAAGCAAAAGAAGTAATAAAAATGAGGCATTAGCATATGTTCTTGCAAATCATTTTTCTTGCATACACATACCGTCAACATGAAATGTAGATGTTCTACCAGACATTTATGGGAGTACATCAACACTTTCTACTGTCGCTTAGTGAATACGGCAGTGATGCGGCGGAACGATGTGGCTGGAAAATTTTGTTAGGAAAACTGGGAGCGAAACAGCCGTGCTCAGCGCATCAAGTGGGTGTTAATTTTCACAGATGGCCGGGTCGCATTTCGATGACTGAGACAGCGCGCGTCAGCGAAACCAGCAGGTGGTAATGTTAGCTTCAGCATAAAACCTTATGCTCTGCTTTGTGCTGCGTTGTTCACGTTCGCTCGGGCCATTGCCCTCATTCCGAAGCATACGGAGGGCACATGCGTTCAAGCACCCTTTACTGCAAGAAAGTATGGAGCCGCAGTTGCTTAAAGCTTTAGTTGTTGGTGAATATGTTCGGTGTCTGGTATCCGACATGTGTAGTGCACTCCGTTATCATAGAATTTAAGATTATCGTTCGTTGCCTGAATCTGCATTTCTTTAACATATTGCTTGTCAATGTTAAAAAAAAGGAACAACTGAAACTTGAAATTTGATTTGCCCATTAAATACCCCACGGAATTTAATTTCTCCTCTGATGTACTCACTTACCTCATTTGGAAGACGCAGGATAAATAATATTTATTGTCAGCACATTTACAAACACTAACCAAAGACTAAGTATTTCGTTTGTTGTCAATAGCGTGTATTTTTGTCTTCGGCTTGCTTTTTAAAAATTTTCGTCTAGACCAAAGCAGAGATAACGCGTAGGTAGATGGGCGGCAATCACTAGACACTGTACAAAAGGTAGGTTCACTGCAAGGGCGAAGGACTGAATGTGATAGCAAGAAATTGTGATGTTATATGCAGTGAGGCTGGCAGCTGACTGTTGTGGATACGATCGTACGTAACTCTACAAAACGCCGGTGTAGGAAAACACGGCTACTCCAGGGCCACATTTAGCAGTCTCTCTGCGTGGAGAGCGCTGCATGTACTAAGGTTCACGAGCCGCCCGCTGATGGCTGCCGAGACAGCGCGCGCCAGCGATGGAGAGCACGCGAAGTCGGCAGTTGCTGCTCGAGCGACACCCCGCCCCCATCGCGTCCTTGCATGCTCGTTAAAGAAGGGAGGGGCGTTTTCCTCTCCGCTTCGATAGCAGGCGTCAAGATCGGGGAGATGTTATCGCACGTGCCCTCCGAGCGAAGGAAGGGGGCCTTGCTCGTTTGATCTCTGCTTGAGCCGTGTTCATCGCCCCCACACGTGTGCTTTTACCCGCGGGTATAACCTACGATGCGCGGAGGGTCGTTATCAGTTTGCACTTTACGCGGGACATGACGACGACGGCAAAAAATCGTCGATACTGTCCATGTAACTGTTCTTGAGATAAAAAGTCAGCGCTACTCCAGCGTCCAGCTTTGAGAGTTTTATAAAATATTCCTTTCTTGGAACTTAAAACAACCAGCTTTGTCTCTTTAAATGTCGTTCTCTTTAATATTTGTTTCCATCAATAATTTATAACACCAGTGTGGATTGTAAACATTAATGTCATCTTTCTGATAGCTGATTCATAGTGTGACATTTATAAGGTTCACTCCCGTGGTAGGTACGAGCGTGTTACTTCCGTCAACATGGTAACGTAATCTTCCCATCTAAAATTTGGGTTTCTGCCACGCAAGCTCTGTTGTGGAATACCGGTTGTTACGATGACACTCATCAGAGCGTCGGCTTCAGAAGGAGTTTCGTATGCGGTAAAACCGTGCACCTGATTGTCGCCGTGGCCTTAACGTGAGTGAGCCGTGTCCCGTGAACAGGGAAACCTTGAGGGTTGAGGCAATTTCAGGTGCTAGGATCTTTAAGGCACCCCATTGGAGATCCCTTTGGCCCTCGCTTCACTAAGGCAGCGACGTTGGGCTGGCTTGATCAAGGGAATCTGGCTGATCACCTTCACTTGCCCTCTCTCTGATCTTTGTTATTTCTTGCCTACGCCGGTCCGCACCCGCCCCGCCGCTATGATCTAGTGGCTATGGCACTCGGAAGCTGATTCGAAGGTCATGGGATCAAATGCTGGCCTTGGTTTCCGCAGTTTGATGGAGGCGTGTTGTTAGAGGCCCGTGATACTGCATCTGTATGATATCGCGCCAACGTACGTACATATGTACGAATTACAGCTTACAAAAACCTGAATACAGGAATTTAGTAGATGAGCTCATCACACCGTACCTTGATTTTGGGGATCGATGTGCCCTGAGCGATCGGTGGGCCGACCCGCGTATTGATGCGCTAGGCGGTTTCATTAAAGAGTTTCTTGTCTGCTGCGGTGCGTCTCTACTAAATAAAAGGTAACGTACATATTATAGTACAGCAGACGAAAGCTTTAACTGTACTGATATCAGCATAGCTCCCTAGTTCACATTTGTTTCAGTAGCAAGGCTCCTTACCTGTGCTGCTTCCCCTCCACCAGCTTAGCTACGGGTTGTGGCGGGAGGGGTGCGTCTCCCACGGCCTCTGTTGTGAGGAGGCCTCAGTAGCACCATGGCGACGTCGTAGCGCTACTGAGTCCCACCGGCCTCAGTACTGCTCGGATGGCTTGAACACCAACACAGCAGTGCGCCGCCAGGTGCTGCAATGACATCGGTGGTTGACGCTCTAGTGCTCCTCATGTTGACCGGGGAAAACCATTCGCACTGGTAGAACATTTTAACAAGCTTGTTGGTAATTATGCTCTGCCGAGTCTTCGCTGCTTCGCTTCGCTTTGGACCCTAACTGTGCGCTACTTGCTACGACATTCACACTGAACTCTGCGTTACTAAAGGGCAGAATATCAACAGCGAAGGTTGAAAACAGTTCAGGTGCAGTCCCGTCTGTCTTACGGATTCATATATTAAAGAACTTTGTTAATTATAACGCAATAAACGCAGAGAGCCGATATTCATCTTCGAATGATCAGAATAACTAGCGCTACTGGTGAAATGAATTTGCGCATAAAAATTGGCGACAACGGAAGGGATCGAACACACGTGCATTTTCCTCATGTGTATCGCGAGGTTTCAGGCCACACGCCTTATAGTGAACTCTCGAACTCACCAAAATGCTAAATGCATACGACACAGAAGGGCACGTGTATCATTTGAATAGTAGTGTGCATGCCCAAGCTCTTTCCCACTTTTGTGATGACGCTGAGTAAGGTACTGTCGTGGGCGCTTCAGGGCAAGGGAAGTGTTGACGCATATAGAAAACTACGAAGACTGAGAGGTAAATATTCGAGAAGAACGAACTGCTTAAATGAACGACATAGAAGAGCTCGTTTAAAGTGGGCAACGCTCTCCTAACAATGTCTCCGCAGCAGGAAATATGGGAGGTTATGGACTACCAAGGCAGTGCTTCTTGAACATCTTGAAACTCAGCGCACAGAAAGGACACGTGCATGTGAAGAAAATGAGAAGCACTGGAGAACTAACTCACAAAGGAATTTTTATTACAATCTATACCTAAAGTTAAATGCCGACAACCCACCATCCGTAGCACCACTCTTAAAAAATGTCAAAAGGCATCCACCTTGATTTCGCAAAGAAATGTGCACACACCACAACTAGTACGTCAGGGAAAGTAGCATGGGACATTTCAAGGATTTAGATTTGTATGGCTGAAATGCTTCACAATTATTTGCTTGGGCTCTACATAACGTGATTTTGCACATACCTTTAAACGATCAAGATCGACACTTTTCGAAAGCTACTGCAAAATTTTACGTTTGAGACAGTGTCACAGCAGTCTGGATAGGAACAAAGACGAACAGGACATTGAAGCTGCGTGAGTAAAGTTTAATCAAGTATCCATCACCGTTAATGTT
>JABSTT010004139.1:0-24263 GCA_013339685.2 Hyalomma asiaticum | reverse complement strand
CCCCGTAACTTGCCGTGTCTGGTACCACAAAAAGTATCAGAAGGCACAAAATCTGTCCAACTGAAATCATTGAAAGAAGCAAGGGCCGATGTTTGTACACTTGCACTAGTTGGTGCCCCCTGGTTTAGTCCCTCATGTGCCACTTCAATAAAATGCTTGCACTCTTTTGCTTTGTCTTATGCCTGCGGCTTCCTTCAAGAACCAGGGTTGCACGGCGGGTTTGTTGGTGATTCATAGCATCCACTGTATAGCACATCCTGGACGGAACAGAGCAAGTGACACGTAACACACACGCGACGCGCCGTGTGTATGTTACATGTCCTGGATGCGCACTATACAGTGGATGCTTTGAAGAACCAGTCTGCTACATACCCGAGGTACTGACAGTTCCTATTAAAAAACAAATGAAGAATTACTCTAAAATCTCCCGAGAATACCTGTAAAAGCTCTAAATAAGAGCTAGAAAGCACTCCCCAACCAATTCGTAAAAACAACCAGGGTTCCTCGTAGAAACACCAGTTGCGGTGGTGCTTCAAGAGAATATTTATTACTCCCAAAGCTGCAGGTAAAAGCTCCCATCATAACGACGCTGAGAGTAGATTAAAAAGACTCCCAAGTTTCTTCTTAAAATCTCCCACCGTAACGGCGTTCAAAGGAGCTCTAACGAGCTCTTAATGACAACTCGCGAAGGAGCATAGTAAACTCCCTATATACCCCATAAAAACCCTGTAGCGTTAAGGTTCAGACGACGAAAAAGGAACTCCCTTGAAACCCCACTAAAACACCGATCACAAGGGAGTTGATAAAGCTCCCTTCTGAAGGGAGTTTTGCATATTCCCGACATGGAGTCAGTTATGACACGGTCCTAAACCTCCCTAAAAGGTTGAAACCCGTTTGCAGTGTAGGCACCTCCCTGTTTATATGCAGTACTTCGAAACCCTTCCCTATTGGAAAAAACAGCGTGTCCCAGTGCGATTTGGGCACTGGGCGACACTTGGGACGCTGTTTTTCGCTGTAAAGGCGCTGCGATGCGCTGGGACGCACGGGGCCACACTGTGTTTTCACTGTACGCACTGGTCGACACTGTATTTTCGGTGGTACGCACTGCACGAGACTGCATTTTCGCTGTGGCGCACTGGGTGGCACTGCGTTTTCGCTGTAACACACTGGGGAACGCTGGATGGTCACTGGCACACTGACTTTATCGCTGCACACTGGGACTGCATGCAGTGATAGCGAGCAATAGCACTGTACAGGGGCCAGCGTATACGTACTGCACACTTGCTCGTGCTGCGGTTAATTAAGCGCCGATAAACAGGGATATTATTGTATGCGCTGCAACAATTTGGCAACAAACTAATAGACATGTGTGCTACATCGAGGAGAAATATGTGTCGGTCGCACAGCGAGAATCAACGCCGATCGAATTCAACCCTTCTTGTGTACATGTCCTATATTTCCAGCCAAGATATTAGGAGATGCGTCGTCGCAGAGGAGGCGACACTCGCTTATAACTCGATAAGCGTAGTTACCCGATCCGCACGATCAGTCCCATGCAATACACGTCCGTGTACCGGTCCTTGCATTGCCGCCGTGCGCACGTATTGGCTCAACTAGACACGGGAAGCTGGATCGTTCGAACGATCCAGCGGCGCGTGTTCAGCTGAGCTGTCGTCACCAAGGCTTACGATCACCTTCCTGACACTTGTGCACTATCGAGTGCACTCATAAACGAGTCGGCGAACGACGCGCACGCAGATGCCTCGCGACGGTCGCACGCGCGCTTTGACGATCGACGTAACGCGGCCAAGACGCAGCGGAGATGAAGGCAGCTAGGCGCGCTACAGCGTTAAAAATTTTGTGCACGTATGTTGTTTTGTGGGGTTTTACGTCCCAAAACCAGTTCTGATTATGAGAGACGCCATAGTGGAGGTCTCCGGAAATTTCGACCACCTGGGGTTCTTTAACGTGCACTGACATCGCAGAGCACACGGGCCTCAACATTTCGCCTCCATCGAAATGCAGCCGCCGCGGCCGGGATTCGATCCCGCGACCCTCGGATCAGCAGCCGAGTACCTTAGCCACTAGACCACCGTGGCGGGGCATTTTGTGCACGTAGTGCATAGATTTTTCACGTGTACGATATATTGAAGCAGATATGCACAAAGCCTCCTGCCCACCTACGTGTTCTCGACGCCGGTAGCGGCGGCCGGAGCTGTCGGAACGTCGCGCTATCTCGATCGGCGCGCTCATGTCGAGAGTGGTCAGAGTGACGTACGCTCATCGTTTCGCCCCCGCGTGACACCTTTGCCTGAGTTAATTGTGGGTACCGCAGCCGCTCCGCCTTTTAGGCGTGGTGCGCTTAGGTTTTTGACCAACGTTACATATACAGGGTGTCCCACGTAACTTGAGCCAAGAATTTGAAAATGAAAGGCACTTCAGAGGAGAACTGAACCAAACGTATACTATTCGTACTGGTCTATAGATACTCAGGTTATTTTTTATTTCCCCCTAAAGTAATTAGTTATTATTTTTCATTAGCTAACTCCTTAATTATGGGCTGAAAACCCAAAATATGAACACTGAGCTGTAGAGCACCTTCATAAACCACCGACTGAATTGTTTCCTGTACGATATGTCTTACGGTGTTAATTTTTCCGCATTCTAAAGAAAGCCCGCGAAATTTTAAAATGAGCCACGTGACGGACCGCGAGCGCACTGCTATAGTGCTGGTCTCAAGCGTGCAACCGGTGAACAAGGTCGCCTGCGGCTGCCACGGGGAAGCGACATGATGCTTTGAAGGTGGTCGATGTTTGGGCGTCCGTCTTTGGTTCAATGACGGTGCACATTCACGCTGCTGGCCGAGCGCTGCCGAGATAAGCGTCCAAGACGGATAAATAAAACAAGAAAATAGCTTTATTTTCTTGTTTTCTTGATCTTCTTGATCTTCTGTTTTCTTGATCTTCGTGAATCAGAATCAAACTGCTGTTTGTTTTTTTTCCTCGCAGTATTGAGCGCTTTACCACCGCGGCAGCGCTCGGCCAGCAGTGTGAATTTGCACCGTCATTGAACCAAAGACGGACGCCCAAACATCGACCACCTTCAAAGCATCATGTCGCTTCCCCGTGACAGCCGCAGGCGACCTTGTTCACCGGTTGCACGCTTGAGACCAGCACTATAGCAGTGCGCTCGCGGTCCGTCACGTGGCTCATTTTCAAATTTCGCGGGCTTTCTTGAGAATGCGGAAAAATTAACACCGTAAGACATATCGTACAGGAAACAATTCATTCGGTGGTTTATGAAGGTGCTCTACAGCTCAGTGTTCATATTTTGGGTTTTCAGCCCATAATTAAGGAGTTAGCTAATTAAAAATCATTACTAATTACTTTAGGGGAAATAAAAAATAACCTGAGTATCTATAGACCAGTACGAATAGTATACGTTTGGTTCAGTTCTCCTCTGAAGTGCCTTTCATTTTCAAATTCTTGGCTCAAGTTACGTGGGACACCCTGTATATGCAACCTGGCATTTTATGTATGTATATACATATGACCATGAAAACCAGCTTTTAAATCTTCTCGTACCTCAACTCCAGAAATGCTTCAGTGCTACTTCTGCGTTGCGGACGTCCACACTAAGTGTATATGCCAGCACTAATTAGAGATGTTTATTTGAAGTTGATGAATGAATATTATATTTATCTCAACATATTAAATAGCTTTAAAACGATCATACAACACACGTATTCTCTCTTCATTAAGGTAATCAAGCTTTCAGTCATTTGAAGTGCAGTACCCTGTAAATGGCATACCATAAAAAAGCAAAATCAAATATCTAACCAGATACACAGCCAAAAGAAAAAAAAACAAGCATCATTTCCAAAATATACCATCTGTATTATGTTAATCAGCAATGGTTTGAAAGCACGCACAAACAAGGCACAACAAAACAAGCACATGAGTAAGACGAAGGTCACCACACAAGACAGTACCTAAAAGGAAGGAAGGAAGGAAATAGTAGAGAAGGAAAGGCAGGGAGGTTAACCAGTGTATGACAACCGGTATGCTACCCTGCACGAGGGGAAGGGGACAGGGGAGATTGAAAGGTGAAAGGAAAGAGGAAGAGAGAGAGAAAGTGGGCGAACATATAGCACATTCTGCATGCACACGACATCACACATCGCTGTTACAGTCGCTTGTGCAAGTCTGTCGTCTTTAAGAACTGCAGCAGCGCCTTTGTCACCTTCAATTGTGATGTCTTGTGCGGTCGACATTCCAAAATGGCATCAACCGACATCCGTCGCAGGTCAAGGTGAGCGAGAGCGGACGCCAGTGATTGCCTCTGTAAGTCATAGCGAGGACAATCGCATATGATGTGTTGTAGCGTCTCTTCACGAAGACAGGTGTCACAAAGAGGGCTGTCGGCCAGGAGAGGTCAGCGATGCAAGCACTTTTTGTGCCCTGTTTTCAACCTATCGTGGTTATCCAACCCACTCAGTATTCAATTCCTTTGAAGAGGCACTGCAACAGTTCTGTAACA
Organism: Hyalomma asiaticum; assembly: GCA_013339685.2. Lineage (NCBI taxonomy): Eukaryota > Metazoa > Arthropoda > Arachnida > Ixodida > Ixodidae > Hyalomma > Hyalomma asiaticum. The sequence goes on along the minus strand of JABSTT010004139.1, from coordinate 19,724 downwards.
TAAGGTGAAAACGGTGCCGATTAGTCATGTAAGCTCCTGTGAGCACGAGCCAATTATTATTGCACTGCTCACACCAGGGAATCAGTAATTTGGTTTCAAAAACAGCTGGGAAGTATCTGCTTCTCTTTCAACAAATGGCGTCACTGGGGGCACAGAATCCATTGCTTGATTTTTTCAGTGGTCTTTAAAACAGCTCGCTTCAACAGGCACCATAGACCTTTGCCCCGACCCCACGCCTTTCCCTTCGTACTGGTCATCATTTACAAGTAACCCGTCCACTCAGCCCACTATGACCTTCTCCACGTCTTTCTTTTTTGCCACTCCTCGACTAACTGGAACGACCTGACCCGTCGTATTGCTGAAATTACCTGCCCATCAACATTTGTTGGAATGCTTAAACACTAATAAAACGATAACTCGGGCAAGTTGGTATTGGTTCATACTGAAGTATAACAGCACACCACGGCTAGGCAACCAGACTGACAAGGAAAGAAACAACACACACAACAATTGCTAACTCACAACTGAACATTTAATTGAACCTAAGACAAGAATATAACACGCAAGTGCATACGACGTGGGTTGCCACTGCTGTTTTGCCAATGTAACATCAGGTTAAGAAAACACGTGCTGCAGAAAGACAAATTCCTTGCCACACAAGTCAACTGAAGCTGGGCTGACATATTTTTCTTTTTCTCTAACAAAAATGATACTCCTTCACCACCTCTCTGCTAAACTGCCGGTTATGCTTGTACATTATCTCAGTGCTCGCAAAAATAGAACCACATGATTTGCAGTGAATTGCAAGATTTCCAGTGGCCAAGTTTTTTAAAGAAGCATTATGTTCTTTTAGTCTAGCATTAATGCAAGATCCAGTTTGTCCAATACACAAATCACCACATGACAATGGAACACTGTCACAACATCTCATTCGCACTTATACTTTTGAGACTTCTTTCCGTGCTTTGTACCACATGGGTTCTGCTGTGGAAGTCTTCATTAACAAGACGACACAGCTTGCTAAGTCTATTCTTGCTGGAAAACACGATATTGACCGCATACCTATTCCCAACAGTCATAAGCCCATTTTCACGCTGTTTTTTTTTAAATGCATAATGCTTCTTAAACAAATCTGGCCATTGCTAATCTTGTAATGTATTGCAAATCATATGGTTGTTCTCCCATTTTTTTTGAGCACTGAAATAGTGTACAAGCATGTGCAGCAGATTAGCAGAGAGGTGGTAGAGGTGTATCCTATTGTTAAAGAAAAAGAAAGATGTATCAGCCAAGGTTCAGTTTATTTGTGTGACAAGGAATCCCTATCGGAAAAAACAGCGTGTCCCAGTGCATTTTTGCGCACTGGGCGACACTTGGGACCCTGTTTTTCGCTGTAAAGCCGCTGCGACGCCCTGGGACGCACGGGGCGACACTGCGTTTTCACTGTACGCACTGGTAGACACTGTATTTTCGCTGCTACGCACTGCGCGACACTGCATTTTGGCTGTGGCGCACTGGGCGGCACTGCGTTTTCGCTGTCGCGCACTGAGTTTTCACTGTCACACTGACTTTATCGCTGCACACTGGGACAGCGTGCAGTGAAAGCGTGCAGTAGCACTGTACAGCTGGGCCAGCGTATATACGTACTGCACATGCACTTGCTAGTTGTGCGGTTAATTAAGCGCCGATAAACAGGGATATTATTATATGCGCTTCAACAATTTGGCGACAAACTAATAGGCATGAGTGCTACATCATTGAGGAGAAATATGTATCGGTCGCACAGCGAGAATATCAGCGGCGATCGAATTCAACCCTACTTGTGTACTTGTCCTATATTTCGAGCCAAGATATTAGGAGATGCGTCGTCGCAGAGGAGGCGACACTCGCTTATAACTCGATATGTATAGTTATCCGATCCGCACGATCAGTCCTACGCAATACACGTCCGTACGTGTACCTGTCGTCGCATTGCGACCGTGCGCACGTATTGGCTCAACTGGACATGCGAAGCTCGATCTTTCGAACAATCCAGCGGTGCGTCTTCAGCCGAGCTGTCGTCACCAAGTCTTATATCACCTTCCTGACACTTGTGCACCATCGAGCGCGATCATAAACGAGTCGGCGAACGACGCGCACGCGGATGCCTCGCGACGGTCGCAAGTGCGTTTTGACGGCGTACTGCGGCCAAGCACGCGGCGTAGCTGGAGGCAGCTAGGTGCGCTACAACGCTGAATATATTGTGCACGTCGTGCATATCTGCTTCACGTGTACGATATATATATGGAAGCAGATGTGCACAACGACTCCTGCCCACCTACGTGTTCTCATGCCGGTAGCGGCGGCCGGAGCTGTCGGAACGTCGCGCTATCTCGATCGGCGCGCTCGGGTCGAGAGTGGCCAGAGTGACGCACGCTCATCCCTTCGCCCACGCGTGACACCTATGCCTGCGTTCATTGTGGGTCCCACAGCCGCTCCGCCTTTTAGGCGTGGTGCGCTTAGGTGTTTGACCAACGTTACATATATATGCAACCTGGCATTTTATGCAGATATGTATGTATATACATATGACCAAAACAATTATCTTCGCGTCCCTCAACCCCTGTAATGAAATGCTTCAGTGTTGCTTCTATGTTCCGGACGTCCACACTAAGTGTATATGCCAGAACTAATTCGGGACGTTTATTTGAAGTTGATGAATGAATATTATATTTATCTCAACATATTAAATAGCTTTAAAGCGATCATACAACACATGTATTCTCTCTTCATTACGGTAATCAAGCTTTCAGTCATTTGAAGTGCAGTACCCTGTAAATGGGATATCATAAAATAGCTAAATAAAATAACTAACCAGATACATAGCCAAAAACAAAAAAAAAACAAGCAGCATTTCCAAAATATACCATCTCTATTATGTTAATCAGCAATGGTTTGAAAGCACGCACAAACAAGGCACAACAAAACAAACACATGTGTAAGACAAAGGTCACTACATAAGACAGTACCTAAAAGAAGGGCGCAAGAGACAAGGGGCCAGGAGAGGTCAGCGAGGCAAGCACTTTTCGTGCCCTGTTTTCAACCTATCGTGGTTATCCAACCCACTCAGTATTCAATTCCTTTGAAGAGGCACTGCAACAGTTCTTTAACATAAGCTGAAAACGGTGCCGATCAGTCATGAAAGCTCCTGTGAGTACGAGCCAATTATTATTGCACTGCTCACACCAGGGAATCTGTAATTTGGTTTCAAAAACAGCTGGGAAGCATCTGCTTTTCTGTGAACGAATGGCGTCACTGGGGGCACAGAGTACATTGCTTGATTTTTTCAGTGGTCATTAAAACAGCTCGCTTCACCAGGCACCATATACCTTGACCCCGACCCCACGCCTTTCCCTTCGTACTGGTCATTATTTACATGTAACCCTAACCCGTCCACTCAGCCCCGCTATGACCTTCTCCGCGTCTTTCTTTTGCCAGTCCTCGACTAACTGGAACAACTGCCCCGTCATATTGCTGAAATCACCTGCCCATCAACATTTGTTGAAATGCTTAAACACTAACAAAACGATAACTCGGGCAAGTTGGTATCGGTTCATACTGAAGTATAACAGCACACCACGGCTAGGCAACCAGACTGACAAGCAAACAAAACGACACACACAACAAGTGCTGACTCGCAACTGAACATTTCATTGAACATAACACAAGAATATAACACGCAGGTGCATACGACATCGGTTTCCACTGCTGTTTTGCCAACGTAACATAAGGTTAAGAAAACACGTGCTGCGGAAATGTAATTTCTTGTCACACAAGTCAACTGAAGCTGGGCTGGCATTTTTCTTTTTCTCTAACAATAATGCTACTCCTTCACCACCTCTCTGCTAATCTGCTGCTTATGCTTGTACATTATCTCAGTGCTCGCAAAAATAGAACCACATGATTTGCAGTGCATTGCAAGATTTGCAGTGGCCAACTTTTTTAAAGAAGCATTATGTTCTTTTAGTCTAGCATTAATGCAAGATCCAGTTTGCCCAATACACAAATCACCACATGACAATGGAACACTGTCAGAACATCTCGTTCGCACTTATTCTTATACTTTTAAGACTTCTTCCCGTGCTTGATACCACATGTGTTCTGCTGTGAAAAGTCTTCATTAACAAGAGGGCACAGCTTGATAAGTTTATTCTTGCTGGAAAACACAATATTGACAACATACCTATTCCCAACATTCATAACCCCATTTGCATGTTTTTTTTAAATGTATAATGCTTCTTACAAAAATTTCGCCTTTTCTAATCTTGTAATGCATTGCAAATCATGTGGCTGTTCTCCCATTTTTTTTAGCACTAAAATAGTGTACAAGCATGTGCAGCAGACTAGCAGAGAGGTGGTAGAGGTGTATCCTATTGTTAAAGAAAAAGAAAAATGTATCAGCCAAGCTTCAGTTGATTTGTGTGACAAGGAATGTGTCTTTCTACAGTGAGTGTTTTCTACACCTAACCTTACATTGACAAAACAGCCGCAAGAATCCATGTCACGTGCAATTTCATGTTGCTTATATTTATGTGTTATGTCTAGTAAAATGTTCAATTGCGAGTGAGCACTCGTTGCCTGCATTGTTTCTTTACCTGTCAGTACAGTTGTCTAGTAGTGGTTCGTTGTTATACTTCAGCTTAACTAATTACCTTTGTGTAGACATGTGGCGACTAATTACGAACTTTACCATTGTAACCCTACCCCTTATGTAATACCCCCAAGAAGGGGTCTTAGGAAATAAGTTATGTGAAGTGAAAGATGTGCAAATTTTCTTTTTTTTTGTCCAATTTATTACGAACAAATAAAGCATAGATAATCCTTCTGCTACCATGAAATCAGACAATGCTATTTCTTCCTCAAGCAGCTTTCATTATCAGTCAGTGTCCTCAGTGACGCCATTTGTTGAAAGAGAAGCGGGCACTATCAGCCGTACTATTTGAAACCATCGCAAATTCTCTGGTACGTGCAGTGCAATGAGATTTGGCTCACATCTTTACACGAGGAGCCTGCGCAACTGATTGGTACCATTTTCTGAATTTGTTCAGAAAGTGTTGCAGGGCCCCATTAAAAAAATAGTTTTCTTTATCTGTTGGACTTGCACACATGCAAAGTGTGTGACAGACTGCTGTGTGACACATGACAGACTGCTGCATTCTGTCCTTCGAACGTTCATCAACTCCAACCCATTTCCCCTGATCAGTGATGCAATAAATGAAACAATATAACAAACCCCCAATAGCACCTTTACTAAGACCAACTAGCTCTATCATGTGACAGTGCTAGCTGATGCATTTAAAACTTCTGACCACGAACACAGTAGCCCAGCAAATGCCAATATCTTTGTTTCTTATTTCATTATTGCATGTTTCCTAACAATGACAAACAATAAATTATCCGACCTTATCCTTTTCAATCTCATGCATAAGTAGGGCATATATTATAATCATGTGGCTGCAAATGCTTTGTCATTTCTTTTTGTAGAACCTTTTAAGTTAAAAAATATTGCTGCTCTGTATTAAAAACTGAAATGCAGATCTGCCACACCTTTTTGCTACTTGCCTAACCACGGAAAGAGGTAAACTCTCAACATAAGATGCAAGATTTTTGCACCATTCATTAGTCCACTGTTTTAGGCATGAAAAAGCTTGTTAAGAAACCCCATTTGAACTACCCCAGTAGCAGGAATATTACCAGTCATAGTTAATACCAATACAGACTAAGGCATGAAGCACCAATGTAAAAAAATAAGCAGCAACAGCAACACACAGTGCTATGAAATATATACTGGGTGTTCAAAATGAGTACACAATGTTGGCTTCCAACAGAAAAAAATATCTTCAGCAAAAATAAGCATCTTAGCCAAGTGTTGGGAAATAGTTCTTTTTCTTATGGTTTATTTCCACAATTAATGAATCTGCCATGTGCAGCAGTAATCAATTCAATTCAGCTTCAGAATTGGCTGCATGTATGGATCAGATGGGTCCTAGAGACATTGGCCATTGAGCCAGGAATGGTGGCTTTCAGCGAGTCTTTTATATTACGCGGCTCTTTTCTGGCCATTCTTGCAACGGCGCACCAGACATAGCAAACGAGTAGATTTTGATCTGGAGAACTGGGAGGCCACAAGTTGGGAGTATGTGTTTGAAAAAGTTGTCAACCATTCACCCCTGGGTGATGCAGGCGGTGTGAGCAGAAGTCGAATTTTCCTGAAAGACAAAGATCTTTTATTGTTGGTGTCTTCTTTTATGCCCTCATGTACAGAAGTGTGTGTGCTACAAATGTCACGTATCACACACTTTATAGAATATGTCCCATTTTGCTCTGAAAATACGCAACTACTGAAAAGTGTTCAAAGTGATATTTGCAAAAAGGGCTTAATAATTAGAAACTGTTTCTCCAGACAGTGGTTACAAGATTTCACAGATGTGAAATGCGAAAGGAGGCCATATTCGCCAATTGTGGAGGTTAGTGTTATACACGATGAGAGGGGAGAAAAAGGAATTATCAGTGCACTAACATATACAGCCAGTATAGCAGTAAGCCAGAGGTAGAGAGAAGCAGCTGAAACAAATGTAAAAACATAAACAGTACAGAATGTGCAAACATGTCAGTACGTACAAATGTACATACTATAAATGCACAATGTACGCACATTTATATGCAAGGAGAGATGAAATATGCTAAAGAAAAACTACATGCAATGCCCATAAAAATGATGCATTGTGCCACCATGAATAACTCTGAAAGGCATAATTGGTAAGAAAAACGCAGTAATTACACACGGTATTAAAGAATAATTTTTAGTGTCGCTTTTTTTTTCAAATTGCTCATGACTAAGTCCGGTCAAACAGACAATGAAAATTTGTAATGATGAATTTAGTGTGCCCACGTTATTCTCGCAAACTTATGAAATTGATCCTGGACTCCTTCCTGTATTTGGTATATTGAAGAAAAATTTCTCGACTATGCCTTCGTACTGTCGTCACGCTTTGATAATCGGTATAAAGTTTTCATTCCGTTCTGCCAACAAATAAGCAAAGCATGCGCAAATTTAGTTTCACATTTGTTTATGGCTTCACAAGCTCCGATACGAGCTCCGATCGAAGTAACTATTTGTGATTTGCGCTCGCGTGAACGGGAATGCATCGAACCTAATGCTTGCTCTGCACGTAGCGGCACGAAAACTATCTATTCCGGCCCTTGCCTCAAGCACAAAAATGGCAGGGAATGTCCCATTCGACGCAAAGTGATTGTACAGAGTAAAATAGCAGCATTTTAAATGTGTATTATTCATTCACTCATGCAAGCGCGAGTACTGGCAGGCCTGCGAGCCTGCAAGCCTGTTTCCAACGCCGACAAAGGTTCGAACAGAATTTGCGCGTAAATGCTATAAGTCAAACTCAATGTTCATCTATGAATGCATAAGAGGCTCACGACGCGTTCATCTTAGTTTTATACCACTTTCGTTAGACTACTAAATACTAGCGCCCTCTGCTGTGATCACACCATCGGCGCCGCGGCAGGCCTCGTTAGTGATGGGGCTATCGCTGTCCGCGTGCGTGATTGTGTTGTATGCCTCGTGTGTATTTTTTGACGTGCGTGTGTGTATACGTGTTTGTCACCGTGCGTTACATCATGTGTGCCTGCGTGAAATAAAATCAAGACCACGAGCGCTTCGTGCTTCCGACAACGCTTATAAAAGGCTTTCTTCCAGCGAGCGCGAAAGCTCTACCCAAGAACGCAGTTTTCTCTGAAGACGGCTCCTAGGAAGACTTCTATCCGCCGAATGTGACTGCGCTCGCAGGTGAGCGAAAAATCAATACAACCAGTCACCGCATGCTTCGATATTTTGCTTGACCTTTGTGATTTCATTTTACCACCTCATTTCGCAATCTGAACGAGTGAAAAGATCGATGTGTAGGCGCTTCAAGTGCTGAACGCATCCTTCTTTTAGGAATGGCTGGCGCACGCAGCTAGACCTTCTTTTTTTCAGCAGTTCTACGCGTTCTCTCAGGTAATCGGTCGTGGTAGCGAAGCGTTTTCACAAGCATGCTTTACATGTGCTTCGCGCACATCTGTAACAGGTTGGTGCCATTAAACCGCGTTCATTTCGCCGAAATGCAATTGCACCTGATGTATAATACAGAATGGTGGCTTGCTGGTCTAGCGGCCTCATTGCACCTTATTTACCAGCGAAAAAAAAAAGCGACAGCCGTTGCGTCCCGTTCATAGATTTTTCGCGCTGCTCAATGCCTAGGAATTTGCGGGCCTCGTAGCTGTGACGGTTCAGTCCAGCTAGTTCTGCAGCATGTGTAAGCCGCGATAGTGTGAATTCTGAAAATTTCAGATTTAAGTGCACGTTACAGAAAACAGATAATTAATCACTGTGGCATCTTAAAGTCTCAATGTGTTGTTACTGAATGTCGTTAACAACTACCAATCGACGTTATTCACTGTGGCATCCTCAGCGTCAGTGTTGTTACTGGGCGTTAAGCTCGTAAGGGATAGGGTTCGGTTGCGCTTACTGATCTACAAATACACGACACAGTTCTGTCTTCTTGTCTGTGTTCGTATTCCTTGCTATGTATTCTGTTAATGGACGTTAAATGCCGTAATTTAATATCTAGTAACGGAATCGATTATGCTTATTGAAGCTCATTCACATGCTTGCTTATGTGTGTTGTGTTTTTATTACATACATTTTAAAGCATTCCCCACACTCACTGGTACAGCTTCTCGCCACCTTCCGAAAATCAAGATCTTTGGTTCCAAGGCTGATGCTCGGCAAGGTTTCAAAATACAGCTCCACAGGAATTCCTACGAAAAAAGTAAGCTTTCTTGATGCTTGACCATGATGCTTGGGGCAAAAAGGTTCAAATGGTTGCCTGACTAGGCCTATAACTCTGTGTTGGCGCTTATTGTCTTAATACGAGCAGAAAAATGGACCAAGTATACATACAGTGTTACACATGTAAAGTGTACATGAACAAGGAAGCCTACTGCGGTGGTCACTCAAAATGGACAGAACGGGACTTACTGCAAGTCTAACTCCCAAGAGTAACTTGGAATCCAGTGGCCGTTATCAAGTCTAGTACCATAAGCGATAAAAAAATTGTAGGCCAATCCAACCTGTGCAGACAGTTGGTCTATGAAGCTATCGAGAGCAACGTACAAGCTGTTTAACCATTTACTATGTGAAATGAGATGAGACTTGCGAATGCACTTTAGAACACCTTTATAATATTGGCCGCGCCTATAGCACCGGCAGCCGGCAAAACAGACCAGCAGAATAGTTGCCGGCAGTTTATCCCTGCCGGCGCATTTCCTGTTATAGCTATTTTAACCGTGTCCGTAGTTCGCCCGTGTAACTGGAGGGCCCGTTGACATAAGTTGCCGCTTCGCGGTGCGCCTTCGGCGCTCTCGCTATTTTGCTTGTGTCACTACTGCCAGAGCCAGGAGCGTCAGCGACGGGCGCTAGCGCGCCCGTCGCGCCCGTCGCTGACACCAGCGCCATTCTGTTTTAAAATAACATTACGGCTCCTTCGGAGCAGTTGTGTTAGCGTTAATAGTTCTTACAAAAAAAAAGTGAAACACCGAAAGAAAAAAAAAATTTCACGAAGGCTGCGATTTGAACCACGGTCCTCCAAACCACCAGCCAGCGCGGCACCCTAACCCACTACGCCACCCAACCTTTTTTTTTTCTTTATTGCCTCTTTGTACACACCCGGTAAAAGAGCACACTTCGGTAGTCTGGAGAACAAATAGACTCAGTGAATCTGGACAAAAATCATCTAGAATTCCTTGAGCGTTGTCAAGGGTACGACCCTGGACAACCACTCAGGTTGGCATTCCTTCGTTTTCTGGTATTCAACAAACATTAACATACATTCTCGAAAATATAGTCGCGCGGGCCTTGCATCAGGCTCACAATAAAACCCTGCCATGCGAGCTCGCCATAGGCAATGGAGGCCCGTTAACATAATTAAATCTAGCGGCAAGCCTTCTTCATCGTCAACCGGAAGAAATCTGATCCCATATGAATCTAAAGGTAAATCCTTTTTTAAAGTTCTTTGAAAGACATCCCAAAAATATACGCCCGCCCAGCAATGTAAAAACACGTGGTCGATGGTTTCTGGCTTTTTACATATAAGACAATCTGAACCCCAAGGTGTAAATAAACCGCGATCTTCTAGAAAAGTCTTCACAGATAAGGTCCCTGTGTGAAGTTTAAAAAAGAATGATTTTGCAGCAGGCGCTACTTCCATTCTTTTCACCCGCTTAAGGACGTCCTGTCCTTGGCCTCCACTGTATATGGCTCTATACAAGGGGACTGGGAATACTGAATCACATACATCTTTGTACAGCTTTTTACGCTTCACGGAGAAAAGGTATTCGCTAGAAAATCTAACAGACAAAAAACGAACACTTAAAATGACCTCTTTAAGGAACCCAAAAATATACCCTGGCATGTGTTCAGTACCAACAACATATTCAGGCAATGCTCTCATCAACCTCAACTGGCACACAGTGCGGAGGAAAGGATCATCTGTTTCGCGAAAAAAGAAGAACCTGTTAACAACCTGTCTAATGAAAAGGTGTGGTAATCCCAACCTCCCATCCCTCAGTCTTCTGAACAAATTAGTTCTACTGCACCTTTCCCAATTTGAAGCCCAAACAAAGATTGCGAATATTCGATGAAGCTTCTGTATGTTGGTCCGTGAACAATGTAGTACTTGCATAACATACCATAGTTTGGCGACAATAAAGAGTATGCAAACGGTAGCTTTAGAAAACATTGACAGATTGTTACCTTTCCACCTATTCACCTTCAACTGTGTCTCTCTTGTTTGTTCTTCCCAGTATTCATTATTGGTTTTATAAAATTCTAGGGGGACACCTAGATATTTAACAGGAGTGGTTACCCAATTAACATTGGCGAAAATGTCTGGTTTTGATAAACATTCCCCAGTTGACGAGGCTTCCACTTGCTGTGCTGAATCTCTTCACTAATGCAACAGTAGCGGCAACACTTTCTTTATCCATACAACATACCGCGACATCGTCTGCATACGCCAGGATTTTAACTTCCGATGTTTGTAACCTAAATCCCCGTATGCTACTGCTCTCAATTATTGCTAAACACAGAGTTTCTATGTAAATACCAAACAATAGGGGACTCAGTGGGCAGCCCTGCCGAACAGAACGCTTTATACTAATAGAGCGTCCCAATGACTTGTTAACTATCAAGCGAGTTCTGCAGTTCCGATATGCCATAGCCACACCATTTCTAATGACAGAGCCAACATTGACGTGCTCTAGGATGTCAAGCAAGAGAGCATGAGAAACACGATCAAATGCTTTTTCTAGATTGAGCTGAAGTATCGCTACACCTCCGTTAATAGCATCGCAACACTCGAGCACAGATCGAATCTTGTGAATATTAGTCACAATGGATCTACCCATAATTCCACATGTTTGGTGAGGGCCGACCAATTCTTTAATGACACCTTGGAGTCGGCGTGCCAGAACTTTCCACAAAATTTTGTAATCACAGTTTGTCAGTGAAATCGGTCTATATGAGGAAACCAACTTTAACTTATCACTATGGTCCGTCTTGGGTATTAAAACTGTATAAGCTTCACTGAAAGAACGAGGAAGCGTATCCAATTCATACGCCTCATTGAATACATCTGTAAGTATTTCGGATAATTCTGTCTTAAATGTCTTGTAAAACGAAGCACTGAGACCATCAGGCCCTGGCGACTTACCGGGATTGAGCTTATCAATCCGTGCCGTTCTTCACTGAAAAAAAATATCGAGTGGCCAGTGAGCGCCGGTGAGGCAGTCATCACCGTGCTGCCGACAAGTCACATTGTCACGGGCACCCAATAGGCGGGAACTGCGGGCAACTATTTTGCTGGTCTATTTTGCCGGCTGCCGGCAATATAGACACTGCCTATAATATTATAATGCTGTGGCTATAATAGCTGGTTTGCGATCACATGTCAAATTTTTGTGACTGGGGCCTGCTTGTGTAATTTTCTTCATGCACTGATCTGCCAATATAAGACATAAGGCTGGTAAATGAGACCCACTTATCCCCATCTGGTCAGATGATGGTGCCTCTGCATCCGTAATCCTTACTGGTAAACGCTTCCGGCATGCACTGCGGCCAAGTCTCGTTCACATGCACTGCCTCTGCGGCCAGGCCACATTTTCGGTCAGTGTTGACTGATGCACAGGAACCCCTGGAAACTAGTCTTATGAAGCTTTAATGTAAGAACCCCTATGTTTGTTTACAGGAGGGGAAAGAAAGCAGAGCATGTCTCAAAGTACAGGAATGACCAAAGTCATAGCAGAACAAAACACGTTGTGTAGTGCCAGCGAAGGCCGAGAGTCGAGAAAGTTTAGGTTTGTGAAACAATACAAGTGTACATGGACAGACGACTCTCTGCCTGTGTGTGTGCTGAAGTCACCTCCACACGATGCAGTTCAGGTCCAACAAGCGGAAAGTGTTTTCTGAATAAGGCTGGTATGTAAGTGCAACCATTATAAGTCTTAAATAATTTCTTTGCTGTAAAATCCCGAGCAAACGCCCCCACCATGCAAGTGCCTCCCTCCCTATTTCGAGAGATTTGCAATTGGCGCCAATGACCAAGGAAGTGCCCCCACCCTTTTTTGACTGTTTACCACAGCGTGCATCAATACCAGGCTGCTTGGCAAGTTCCCTTTTTTTTCCTTCAATTTATCATGCAGTGGCACAATAATTTGCAAGAAACACTGCAATTAAGTGAGGAAAGTTTGCTTAGCTCATCACAGCTTCATGCTTCTCATCTGCATAGCTGGCCATGACTACACAGCTGGGATGCGAGAGGCTTTCTGAATGGCCATTTTCTTCAAACTAGAGTAAAGTAGAGTTAGTTTAGGTTGCTCTAATCGTACAGACAGACGTCAGCTGCATCAGTTGCTACTGTGGATTTAATGTTCGGTGATGCTTGTGCTTGAGGTCTCGCAACTTGGGCGTCTAACTCCGAGGAGTCTTATTTTTGCTCCTGGAGCAGCGACATCAAATAAAAATAGTAAATGCACCTATTCCACGGATAGTGATGAAAATAACCTCTCTGCATTCTTTTTTTCTATCCGGTAGTTGCACCTCCATTTTTAAGTTTAATTTGTGACTCAGCAAGCCCCCCCCCCCCCCTATAATTTGTCGAATTATTTTGATAAAGTGGTAGCTTGGGCGTGTTGGTGATACGACAACGGCATGGTGCACAGCACAGAAAAAACGACGGAGTGCCTGTGTTGTGTCTTCCTGTCTCCAACCTCATTTTTTCTGCATCGTATTACCTCTTGCCCAAGGGGGAACGCTTGTGTGAGATTTTATGGCAGGTGTTTTTGTCTCAATACTTCCAGAGTTTCATGTATGTGGATACCTAAGACAGGCAACGGCAATGCTGTAGTTACAATAATGCAATTAGGAGTGTAAGACATGCGTCACGTGTGAGTTGCATGATGCAGGTTTTTGTCCATTTTCATTTTCCTTGTGTGCCCCATTTCATTTAAACAGTGCAGACCACGTCCTCTGCTTCCCTTGGCTTCAGATGTTATGTAACGCTGTATACTTGCTGCGCATCTGCTTGAAAAGGCAATAGGCCATTTTATAGGGGGGATCTGTTCCGTAATTGAGTCATTGTAGCTGCAGTTGCAGTGTGCAATATGTGCAGCCAGTGAATGTGTTCTCATTCTGTGCACAATGTACATAATGCTGCCTCTGTTACAGAAATAGCTAGTGGGACAAGGCCCTCTGACAAACCCGGCCGGGAGGAGCCATTGTAGCACACAGCTGCTGGTGCCACAAGTCTTTCCTGGAGGTATGCTTTTGCTGTTACTTTTGTACTCTTGAAATCAGTCGTGCATTGGCGTACATTCATTTCTGTGTGAATTTTGTGCGGACAATTTCGGCTTATATCAGTTTGCAGTGGAAGGGCTCTGTTGGCCTTATGTGCTCAGAAAAATGTAACAATTTTTTGTCTAGTGGGCCAGGCTTTGGCTTAAAGCATGAGTGTGGTGATGCCAAGTTTAATGTATATGAATACTTGAGAGTACATCACGTGATTCTCTCTCCGTGATTGCCTAAAGGCATCGAAAGTTCAGAGTATTGTGCCTTGATGAGCACTCGTTGAGCAAGGAACATTGCTTGAGCCAACATGTTGACAAGCAGACTTGTCTCCTTTCCCTTAAAGGGACCCTGCGACACCAACCAAGCACGCTGTTTTATTAGTTATTCTAGAACTGTGGCACGAGGGGATATTAAAGCGAGAGTGGAAGTGCCAAAAGTAAAGTGTTTGTTATTTTATTTTAATGAAGAAACCACCTTCTGGAGAATTCTGCTTGAACCGTGGCAGAACACAATGGTGAATTTTGCTACAGGAAGTGACACTTGTTTACATGGCAGTGACGACCATGGCTGGGCATCGTGATTGCTTTAGCATGCCAGTTCACATGTTACATTCATTCATCCCTGCTAAGCCATGCTGCTGAGCACAAAAAATATAAAAACTCATGTCCGGGGGTGATAAATGCAGGCATTAGTTGCGGTCGTTTAAAAAGCAGAGCCTTGGACACGTTAAACTTCCTTACTGTCTGCCTTCTATGGAGGTGGCAGCCGAATTGGCGTGGGGAGACAAACCTTTTCTTTTGTGCGCCCAGCTGGAAAGGAGTGCCAAAACTGGTTGAGAGGAGCAGCCAGTGTTACCGATGCAGCTGAGAATGTTGGAGGCTCTGCAGGGACACAACGGAAACCTTCCTGACACGCAGAAGGAAATCTCTTAAGTATATTTTAAAAACAACTGACTCTACTGACTGACACACATGGTTCGTTGTCCCTGTTCTAACCACAATGACAGCTCCTTCAAAAGTAGTGGTGGCAAGGTAATTTGTACAGGCCACCTAGAGAAATCTCCAGTGGCCTGTGCAAATAACATCAGTTTTCATGTGCCAGTACCTATCATTCTTTTTTGCGTTCATCTCAGTATTCAATACCACACACACTTTAATGCTTCAGAAGGCAGTAAAAAAAGTGTCACAGGGCCCCTTTAACACACTCAGGCTTGGTCCTTGTTGAAACAGTGAGTCCAGTGACATCGCTTATATGACAGTTTCTCATGATGTCCTTATTGTCTGCTACTCAAGCTGAAATGTTGTCCAGGCCTGCTGCACTCGGGGAAAATTCTATCCAGTTTAGCAAATAACTTGAAACCTAATTTCTAAATACTGCAATCATTGCAGTCTTTGCTCATGTGTATGCAAATTGCTCTGTACAAATGAGAAGCATCAACTGTGTACTACTCCCTAAAACATTTCAGGTCAGATTCGGGAATTCATTGGACATCATAACATTTTCACATTTACGCAAGCTCACCTATATCCATGTCAAACAGGCAAACTGAAGTGCACTATGAGCAAATGGACTTCGCCGTTCGCCGTGGTGGTGTGGTAGGGTACTCGGCTGCCACCCAAAAACTGCGGCTTTGATCCCAGCCGCGGCAGTTGCATTTTCAATAGAGGTAAAAATGCCGGAGGCCTGTGTGCTGTGTATTGTCAGTGCACGTTAAATAACCACAGGTGCCTTGAAATGCTGCTTAGCTCTTAACCATTGAGCTTTTAAGGTCTGTTTTTGTTTCTTGGATTTTGTGTTCCCCAGGTTTTTTATTTTCTTTTTATGGCCTTACGAAAAACTTATCAGCAAGGCTGTACTCTACTATGTGATATGCAGTGAGTCCTCTGTGTGATCTGCTGCATCTGATGTTTGGGTATCTTGGAAGTGCTTTAAGCATCACAGACTGGATAGTGTTAACATTTTGCAAAGAGTTCTTGCATACAGTGAAATATCGTTAATTCGACCCTCATTGATTCAGAAAATCCGATAATTCAGACTTTTCTCTGGTTCTGGCGGGCATATGCATTGTCCAATGGCACCAAACCCTCGGTGTACCTGCCCGCATCCTGGTTAATTCAGACAATTTTTGGAGCGTGCCGCACATGAAAGATGACAAATGTGCCACACTTAAAAGCAAAATTAGCACTAGCATTTAACCGAAACAATGCAGTGCTATAGGAATCGTCAGTGCTAACCTTGTGGGAACCATAGAAAAGCCGTCTTCATGACTGTTTGCATTTACCACCATATATGACACCGCACTGGTCATGGGCCTCATGGAAGTCGTAGTTGCCTTCTGTTATAGACAGCGAGTTTGTCCACGGCAGTTGCAGTCATTTACTCGGCACACACGAACTGCATAACGGCATCCATAGGCGTCGCATTATGACTACAGAACTGCATGAACATTACCTACAATCAGCATTCTGCTGATAATAGGTGGCTTCCGTGTGGTCGCTACCCACGATAGCATTTGTAATGATCACGGTTGCATCCACTGTGGAAGCAGCATACAGCCAGTAGCTTTGTTTTGACTCCACACGTGTAGCTTCAGAAGTGCGCGGACTTTCTTTGATCTCTATGCCAGCGGCCATGGTTGCGTCTGCAGTGTATTCAACAATCACTAGCTTAAGTCCCTGCGCACCTTGTGACCTGCATGGACTTCACCTGTGATCGTGTTTCCGGCAGCAATGGCCACCACAGAATTTTCTGCGGTGGGTGCTGCGTTCAGTAGTTTCATTTTTACCCAGCACTGTGCGTGCAATGCCTGTGACAGAAGCTGCTGTAAATGTTCAGTTCTGCCACGGTGCACATGCTGGCATCAAACTTGAGAGAACTCTTCATTAACAAATAATTTATTATTGACAGCCAGTTTACAGGCTGCAAAAAAAGTATCCTTACACGCTTGGTGTGGGTGGCAGTTTCAAAGGAGACGGAAGCAGTGGGGAAGGTCAGGTTTTGGCTGAATTAAGACACGGTGGCCTTGCAATGCAATCACATTGTGAAAGCAGTTTCCAGGTGATGCGGACAGCAGCTTTTATGCTGCTTTTACGGAAGTAAGACTAAGTAAGAGTTCTAAGTAAGAGTTCTGGTGAGAAGGCGGCAGATGCAGGCCCTGTTATTTTAATCTTGCAGAATTTTTTTTCACATTTAGCTTAGCCCTCGTTAGCCTTGCTTTGTCTTACCCAGGTGCCAAGCAGAAGGCTCTGAGGAGGGGAAGTGTAATGAAACTATGTGAACAGATGCTTACTAACAATAGCAAGTATGTAAAAATTAGCAAAATACACTAAGCAAGAACGCACAACCTAAGAGTGAGTGTTGCGAGCTATCCTGGGTGCTTTGTGCTGCGTGTAGTATGAAGCATAAAACGTATTGCATCATTTTGCAGGAAAAAATGAATGCTAACCATCCGATAATTTGTCTCCGTAGTTGTATGTTACTGCACCTGTTTTCTCGTTTTCTCTTTTTACTTGCTTATTTGTCTAGGAAAATAACTATTTTTAGAGGAATCCTTGGTGCACCCTTACTTGAGTATTGGATGAGACTGCATGTACATTAGTAGTTTTGGCAGCCTTGAGATGTCACTTGTACAGCATCAGCAAAGGCTTGGGTTTTCTGTATTGTACTATGTTTGTACCATATTTTCCGGTGTATAAGTCACGGTTTCTTTCCAAAATGTTCACTGGTGCGACTTATACAACGGTGCGACTTATATACACAAAAACCATGGGCGCTGGCGCGACTTACGCATCACATCTCCTTTATTGCTTTCATGAGTGTAAGAAATTCGGTGCAGTAGCACTTTAATAGAAATCAAATCCAATTTTAACACTGCGACTGCAGCGACAGATGTCGGGCACAGACAGCACAGCTATGGTATCACAGCGGCGTCAGCGCGGCCTTCAAGATTTGGCCTCCAATATACGTAGCCTCTGTGATGTACAACTAGACGTACCACTAGGTTTTTTTAGATATTGTTAAGCCTGTGATATTGCAGCAGTTAATAAGAAAAAGGCACATCTGCTTTTCTTTTATTGCTACAAAGTGACACTACATCTACCTCTGAAATAAAAATAAGAGCTGTACGCCCCGCACACTACGTAGGCAATGCGATTTAGTCTAAATGTGACAGCCGCATCAGCATCGCAATGAGAAGCTGTGCCTCCGCTCACGAGATCGTCTTCTGCTCTCCATTTTGCTTTTGTGTCCGTGCTGTCTAAGCTGTGATAGTGTGCTCGTCGGCATCGCACTACGCTTCGAGGCGAGCTACGTGTTTTGTGATGGCGCCTAATACTTTGCGAAGAAGTTATACTGCGAAGTTCAAGTTGACTGCTGTTGCTTATGCAGTCGAGAACGGCAACCGGGCAGCAGGACGGCACTTCAGCATCAGCGAGGAATTGGTTTGCGACCGGCGGAAGGCATCTGAAAAGATTCGGGCCATGAAAAGTACGACCGAGGCAAGAAAGCGCGATGGCCGGCACTGGAAGCCGATCTGCAGTCGTGGGTTTTGGCCCAACGCAAAGAAGGTAGGGGCCTTTCTACCATACAGGTGCGTCTTAAGGCACACGCACTCGCAAAGGAAATGGGTGCTGTTGGCTTCGTAGGTGGTCCCTCGTGGTGCTCAAGATTCATGATGCGCAACAAGCTGGCGATTCGAGCTCGCACGACCGTGCCAAAAGCTGCCAGAAGACGTTCAGGAGAAGCTTCAAAACTTTAGGGCATTTTTCAACAACGAAGTTGAGAGCCATAATGTCCCTCACAGCCACATTATAAACATGGACGAAGTGCCCCTGACGTTTGATATACCGGTTGGAAGGACTGTTGCAGAAAAGGGAGAGAAGTCTGTGACACTGAGAACGACGGGGCATGAGAGGTCGCACTTCACTGTCGTCCTTGCCTGTTGTGCGGACGAAACGAAGTTGCCACCGATGGTTATTTTTAAGAGGAAGACTATGCCCAAAGAGAGCTTTCCTCCCGGCGTGGTCATCGAAACCAATAAAAAAGGCTGGATGGATGAGGAGATGATGGCCGTATGGCTTCAGAAGTGCTTCGCCAGGAGACCAGATGGATTGTTCCGCGTCAAGAGGTGCATTTTGGTCATGGACAGCATGAGAGCACACATCACCGAGTCAAGCCTAAAGAAAATCAAGGCGACGAACTGGACCCCGGTAGTAATACCTGGTGGAATGACCAAGATGGTACAGCCACTGGATATTGCTGTCAACCGGAGCTTTTTTTTTTTCAAGTTTCAAGTTTATTCAATATTCAATACAATAATACAGTACAATTAGAAAATTGATACAATACAGAAGGAGGTCCCAAAGTAAAAACTGTCAGGGGGACCTCCTGTTAATACATGTATAAATAATTGAGAACAAAGATTGGCAACTAAGGAAAAAACAGCAAGCGAATAAAATGAAGCGAATGTAATGAAAGTTAGTCAAACCTACGGTAGTTCAAAATATATAAATCCAAATAGTAGTACTACAGTGATAGAACAGATAAATAATTGAATAAGGTGATTATAACAACATAACACATACACATCACTAACCAACACAGTTTGTCACTTCATAAGCTGCGTATTCATATTATAGATACACGCATATACATACGTATACACACGCATGCGCTTAAATGCACATATTCATATATATATATATATATATATATATATATATTTAGGTGGCGCATGTGGTTAGTAAGAAGTGTTTGAGATTCCGCCGAAAACAATGTAATGAAGGGC
>JABSTT010004138.1:0-22794 GCA_013339685.2 Hyalomma asiaticum | reverse complement strand
TTTTGCAGTCTGACCTCCTCAACGTTGCTCCCCCCCCCCTTCTTTTTTTGGCCATACCGTATTTACGTGCATAATTTGCGCACCCCTGATATTTAGCCAGCTTTTAAAAAAAAAAGTCCTCGCATATTTGCGCTCCCCGTCCCACCTGAGCCACCTCGCCGGTGCGCGCGCACGGACAGACTTAGAACAGCCATGCGGCCGCGCCCCTCGCAGCGCAGGCAAGAGCAGTCATACACAAAAGGGGCTGCGAGTACAATGTCCCTTTTTCCGATTCTTTTCTCCGGAAGCCCCCGGAGCCCAAAGTACGGTCACTAGAATAAAACCATGCGAGTGCGGCCGACGAGAACGGCTGAAGCAGAGGTCAAACGAGCTTGGCCTATCTCCGTCGCTCGGTGGGTGCATGCGATAAGATCACCCCGATCGGGACACCTGCCGTCGATGCGGGGAGGAAACGCCCTGCCTGTCTTTAATGAGCTTGAAAAGACGCGAGGGAGGAGGATGTCTCTCCGCTGACGAGCGATCACACGGCGGCCAGGATAGCGCTGGTGCACGCACTACCTCGGCAGCCATCAGCAGGCGGCTCGTAAACCCTTCTACGTGCTGTGCTATCAACGCGAAGGGATTGCGAAAAGTGTCCATAGAGCAGCTGTATTCTCTTACACCAGAGTTTTGTAGTGTTACGTGAGATCGTATCCAAAAGAGCTACCGCGCTCATTGCATTATATTACACGTTATTTCGAATGTGTTCGTGAAATCTCCGCGTAATTTGCGCGGCCCCTCTTCGGCACTCTAAAATTGCGAAAGAAGTGCACAAATTGCGCGAGTAAATACGGTATTTAAGTTGTGTTCTCTCTACAATGTTTGCATTGCTGCTACTTGACTGAAATAAGGTAAAAGCTCAATGTAACAAAGTGGGGGAAATCAGCAATTAACTTCGTTATATCAAAACTTTGTTAAGTCGAAACTTCATTTGCATCGGAACCTTTTTTCCCTGAGGGAGCAGGAAGTTGTTACCAGTTGTCATCGTCGTCAAATGAGTGCACACGATCAAGGCATAGGCATAATGGAAATGTTATGAAGTGCGGCAAGTATATAGTTAAGACCCTGCGGCTAATGTTTCTGAATTTTTTATTACTAATTAGCCAGGCTGTCTACGTATATCCATACAAATATATTGAAATGTGGGTGTTAGTCTTCAAGCGGGCCTCGACGTTGTGTTATGGACTGCTTTCAGGAACAGACATTTCGTTCCAGGCGAGCACATGCAAGAGCATCGACAACAGCCACCGATCGTCGTCTTCTGTACCCTGGTAATACAATTCTGTACCCTTCAGTACAATTACTCGATCCATATGGAATGAGGAGTCATCTTGGTGACCTAGGGCCAAGAAAACAAAGGGGTATGTCGTAACATTGCTTTAGACAGGAAATGTTGGCAATTTCCTGGCCACAACGACAGTGGTCAGAAGACAGTTCTAATGGCGCCTTAGTCAGCAAGTTCACTGGTGATGTTTGGTCTGTACTGAAGGAGAATGCCTGGCGCTGCAGCCATATAGCCAACGCTGCGCGAGACCCAAGCTCGAGACTAGTCACCAGCTCTTGCCGAGACGCTGCCTGCTGTTCTTGGGTGCCGTTATATTTGGCTCCCCTTATATTTGGTGGACGTGCTGCGGTTTCCCCCACCCTGTAATTAAGAGGCCGAACTCTTCCGTCCACCATGCCCGACGACGCCAGCCAAACAGCCCCACAGGCTTTGCCAGCTGTGCTATGTGCCGGTGCCCAGCGTCAGCACGATCCTGAGATCTTCAGCGGCAATAAAGAGAAAGATGTTGAAGACTGGCTGGAATCGTATAAGCGGGTGAGCAAAGAATGGGACAATCGTCTTAAACTCGGCAATGTAATCTTTTACCAGAGTCCTTCAATGCTTTTCTGGTCACGAAACTCCTCCGTAACGCTATGGGGCGAGCTTGCTATGTCGCCGCAGCGGCGGCGCTACGAGCTCGCGGGGGGCATTGCGGAGAGCTTCGCTGCGTAGGGAGAGCTGGGGGCCTAAGGAATCCGGCAGCTTCGGCGCAGTTTTCCTCGTTTCTCCCAATTTGTGCCATTGACAACTGTTGTATACGACGGCACGGATGGTGTACGTGAGAGACGATGCCTAAAACTTGTTGTGTTCCGGGTTGGCGCTTCGACTATAGAGGCACGAGTGAAAAGGTGTCGTTGTTTAGTTTACCAAGGGACGGCGATGACAGAGATAAGTGGAAACGTGCGATACCGCGACAGGGAGCTGGAGGATTTACCTTCGAATCGGAGCACTTTAGAGTGTGCGAGCAACAGTTTGACGCCACTGACGTTATTCGAACGGACGACTTTGTAGTGAATGCTGAAAATGTGTCGCTGCGACGCGAAAAGGCAAAGTTGCGGGCAGGCGCCGTTCCTCGGCTGTTCGAAGGAGTGCCGGTGCACATGAGCAAGCCGAAACCGCGATCCCGGTCAGCGAGGATGTTCTCAAACACCTGCACTGAAATAAGCCATCATAGAGAAGTATGCACTCAGTGGGCGTTAGTGTTTCCTCAGCTTGAAACGCTTTGGGTGTTGCCCCATGTCTCATTTTTCGCGTTCAGAATAAATCGAAAGCGCAACAGACCTCTCGTGAACACGTGCGCTTGTTTTCTCTAAATCAGTAAAACACGGTTTCGTTTCACTTAATCAAGTCTCCCCTTGCATTCATCAAGAAAATTGTTGCATCACGCCGCGCAAGCGTACCCCATCCAAGCAGTCCAAGATAACGCACGTTGTCGTTTGTGAACGTGCCGTCAGCGCAAACATAGGAGATACCCGAGCGCCCTTGCGTAGCTGCTGCACAATGTGAAGTGCGGCTCACTTTAGCTCGTGCAATGTCTACGTAACATGAAGTTGTCAAATTTAGTCGTAGGAAATGAAAAGAACGTGGTTGCAAACCTTAGAGATCGGTGGGTATTTGCGCAGCAGACGGACGTTACCTTGCGAAAGCTTCGTCATTCCCGATTTCAAGTTTTGTCGAAGCTCTGTGAGGTAAGCTGCAGTTGAGTGAATAACGGTTTTATAAACTAAACAGGAATGCAAAGTTTTTCTTTTTCGTAATGCGGTCGTGTTAAGCTCCCGCCGCGTAGGCACGATCGGCGCTGGCTGAACTCTCGCTTTGAGACGTAATTTTGCCAGTTGGTGGGGTTTCTTGCGAAGTGCCATAAGTCTAAGTAAACAAACTGTGCCTGAATAAGTACTCTCTCTCTCCACCGCCTGAGGTGGGGTACCGTACTGGAACGACATATAAAGTTAGCATTGCTGCGTCGGTACGACTGGATCCATCGCAGCCTTGCCATTTTTGAAAAAATGCAGCTGAGTGAATAACGGTTTTATAAACTGTAAACAGGAATGCAAAGTTTTTCATTTTCGTAATGCGGTCGTGTTAAGCTCCCGCCGCGTAGGCGCGATCGGCGCTGGATGAACTCTCCCTTTGAGACGTAATTTTGCCAGTTGGTGGGGTTTCTTGCGAAGTGCCGTAAGTCTAAGTAAACAACCTGTGCCTGAATAAGTATTCTCTCTCCCCACCGCCTGAGGTGGGGTACCGTACTGGAACGACATATAAAGTTAGCATTGCTGCGTCGGTACGACTGGATCCATCGCAGCCTTGCCATTTTTGCAAAAATGCAGTTGAGTGAATAACGGTTTTATAAACTGTAAACAGGAATGCAAAGTTTTTCTTTTTCGTAATGCGGTCGTGTTAAGCTCCCGCCGCGTAGGCGCGATCGGCGCTGGATGAACTCTCGCTTTGAGACGTAATTTTGCCAGTTGGTGGGGTTTCTTGCGAAGTGCCATAAGTCTAAGTAAACAACCTGTGCCTGAATAAGTACTCTCTCTCTCCACCGCCTGAGGTGGGGTACCGTACTGGAACGACATATACAGTTAGCATTGCTGCGTCGGTACGACTGGATCCATCGCAGCCTTGCCATTTTTGCAAAAATGCAGTTGAGTGAATAACGGTTTTATAAACTGCAAACAGGAATGCAAAGTTTTTCATTTTCGTAATGCGGTCGTGTTAAGCTCCCGCCGCATAGGCACGATCGGCGCTGGCTGAACTCTCGCTTTGAGACTTAATTTTGCCAGTTGGTGGGGTTTCTTGCGAAGTACCATAAGTCTAAGTAAACAACCTGTGCCTGAATAGTACTCTCTCTCTCCACCGCCTGAGGTGGGGTACCGTACTGGAACGACATATACAGTTAGCATTGCTGCGTCGGTACGACTGGATCCATCGCAGCCTTGCCATTTTTGAAAAAATGCAGTTGAGTGAATAACGGTTTTATAAACTGTAAACAGGAATGCAAAGATTTTCTTTTTCGTAATGCGGTCGTGTTAAGCTCCCGCCGCGTAGGCACGATCGGCACTGGCTGAACTCTCGCTTTGAGACTTAATTTTGCGAGTTGGTGGGGTTTCTTGCGAAGTGCCATAAGTCTAAGTAAACAACCTGTGCCTGAATAAGTACTCTCTCTCTCCACCGCCTGAGGTGGGGTACCGTACTGGAACGACATATAAAGTTAGCATTGCTGCGTCGGTACGACTGGATCCATCGCAGCCTTGCCATTTTTGAAAAAATGCAGCTGAGTGAATAACGGTTTTATAAACTGTAAACAGGAATGCAAAGATTTTCTTTTTCGTAATGCGGTCGTGTTAAGCTCCCGCCGCGTAGGCACGATCGGCGCTGGCTGAACTCTCGCTTTGAGACTTAATTTTGCCAGTTGGTGGGGTTTCTTGCGAAGTGCCATAAGTCTAAGTAAACAATCTGTGCCTGAATAAGTACTCTCTCTCTCCACCGCCTGAGGTGGGGTACCGTACTGGAACGACATATAAAGTTAGCATTGCTGCGTCGGTACGACTGGATCCATCGCAGCCTTGCCATTTTTGAAAAAATGCAGCTGAGTGAATAACGGTTTTATAAACTGTAAACAGGAATGCAAAGTTTTTCTTTTCCTAATGCGGTCGTGTTAAGCTCCCGCCACGTAGGCACGATCGGCGCTGGCTGAACTCTCGCTTTGAGACTTAATTTTGCGAGTTGGTGGGGTTTCTTGCGAAGTGCCATAAGTCTAAGTAAAGAACCTGTGCCTGAATAAGTACTCTCTCTCTCCACCGCCTGAGGTGGGGTACCGTACTGGAACGACATATAAAGTTAGCATTGCTGCGTCAGTACGACTGGATCCATCGCAGCCTTGCCATTTTTGAAAAAATGCAGTTGAGTGAATAACGGTTTTATAAACTGTAAACAGGAATGCAAAGTTTTTCTTTTTCGTAATGCGGTCGTGTTAATCTCCCGCCACGTAGGCACGATCGGCGCTGGCTGAACTCTCGCTTTGAGACGTAATTTTGCCAGTTGGTGGGGTTTCTTGCGAAGTGCCATAAGGCTAAGTAAACAACCTGTGCCTGAGTAAGTACTCTCTCTCTCTCCACCGCCTGAGGTGGGGTACCATACTGGAACGACATATACAGTTAGCATTGCTGCGTCGGTACGACTGGATCCATCGCAGCCTTGCCATTTTTGAAAAAATGCAGCTGAGTGAATAACGGTTTTATAAACTGTAAACAGGAATGCAAAGTTTTTCTTTTTCGTAATGCGGTCGTGTTAAGCTCCCGCCGCGTAGGCACGATCGGCGCTGGCTGAACTCTCGCTTTGAGACGTAATTTTGCCAGTTGGTGGGGTTTCTTGCGAAGTGCCATAAGTCTAAGTAAACAACCTGTGCCTGAATACGTACTCTCTCTCTCCACCGCCTGAGGTTGGGTACCGTACTGGAACGACATATAAAGTTAGCATTGCTGTGTCGGTACGACTGGATCTTCAAGAGGGTTGCAACTTGGGCTTGTTGGTGTAACATGATGAATTGAAGCATTGCGCACAAGAAGGAACACACAAAATGACAAACGAAGCGCAAACTAACAACAATTCATTTCGAGGAATGTGGCCTTATTTATACCACAGCGGTACACATATCGCGCATTACAAGGCAAAAACAGAAACAAGATCTTACATCACACGGGTAGTGCCACCCAGATAAACTATTTCTTTTGGTGATAATGTGATGGATGGCATGCTGATGCATTTGTCTTTAAGGCACGAGATCTTGTGGGCTTCGATGATTAGGCGCGTTGTTTCATTTTTGATTCTTGCAATCACAGTGGTACGTTTAAGTTCGGGTTTGCACGCACATTTCTCACAATGAATGGCCAGCCACCCCCCTGTCCTGTTTTTTACGTTGTATGAACGATCGCCTCCGTGAACATGCGTACATAACTTACGACATGCGACATGCGACAGTTACAGTTATACGACAGTTATGCGAACATGCGACAGTTATGCGTACATAAACATAACTGGCGCAGCCGACAGGATCGGCGAGCTCTGCAGCACCATACACTGGACCAGTGCCGAGGAGACCGAGGGGCAAGGCATCCGTCAACCACCAGCGGCAACGTCGAGACGATCCCACAGCAGCCAACTCCGGCACCGTGGAAGAGATCCAGGAACGACAGTGCATACATGAAAGGGTGAGCAGGATTTCTTGCGTTTTTCTCTAGTTGGCATGGCAGTTTATGTGTAGAGCACATGGTGAGAACACGCGGGGGTGCTGAAACAATGGAGTCTAATGGAGATGAAGGTGCGAGTGCGGTAGCAATGGATCGGAGTCGAGAGCCATCAAATCATGATATTCTAAATTCTGATCAGTCAAATGAGGCGAGAGTGCCTACTCAGAGGCAAGAATCGATGCAGCAGGCATCTCAGGTTTTGCCGAATTCAAGTGAAACGAGAACGCTCGAACTTGAAATTCAAAGGCTCAATCTCCAGATTGAGTAGGAAAAGCTATTGCAAGCTAGAATGAACGCGGAACATCTCAGTGGCACGTTGTCCAACTCTGGGTCGGAGAAGGGTGATCGGGGGCGTCGGTGTTTCGATTCTGTCCAGCAATGTGCAAAAGTGCTGAAAGGGTTCCGCCTGCCGAGTGACGCGGATGTGCCATTATAGTTTGAGGAAGTAGAAAAACTATTTGCTACTTACCAAGTACCGTATGAGAGTCGCGTATTTGGTTATACCAGCACTAACGGAACGAGTTCGTTACCAACTGCGTAACTTCAACACTAAAGAGAGTGCAGATTATGAGGCAGTTAAAGCAGCAGTACTGACGGAACTGAACCTTTCTCCGGCAGAGTATCTGCAGAGGTTCGACAGAGCGGTAAAGCGGAAGGAAGAGACGTGGGCGCAGTTCGCGTCCCGCGTGAAAACTTATTTCTCCTACTACCTCCAAGTGAGAGAGGCCGACACGGTAGAACTGATGGCAGAACTCATGGTTGCTGACCGTATAAAATCGGGCCTTAGCACGGAGGGTCTTGAGTATGTGAGACTAAGAGAAGGCGAGGGATGGCTTAGGCCAACTGAGATCGCTAAAGTGCTGCAAACTTTCGAACAAGCGAAAGGAAAAGGGCGTGCTTCAAAGCAACCAACTGTAGAAATAGGGCAGAAGCCGGCGACAAGAGTAGAGAAAGGGGCTCTGAAGTGCCACTTATCAGTGGCGTAGGCAGGCATGGGCTGACCGGGCTGAAGCCCCCCCCCCCGAAATTTTTCCAGCCAGTGCCCCCTGCCTATCTATGCTGCCCATCACATATACGAACAAAGGTGCCCATTCTTGGAAAGTGCGGCTATGCGCATTCGTGTCTCATCGGTGGGCTTAAAAACGAAGAACGCGGCTCTTTCCACTCACAAAGGAAGTTGACTTGTCACTCTATGGCGGGGAATGTTGTAGTTTGTCTGCAGGAAACCGTGGTGGCAAACGAGGGGCACCTGTCATTTTTCGGCAAAGAGTGCTGTGATAAGAGCCAGAAGAGGGAGCTTGCAGTCTTTGAAGCACAGTGCTGCGGCAGGCAGACGCTTTTGCAATGCGTTGACAATTAGCTCTCTGCAGTGATGGAAGAACATGGCGAGTCTGCGTATCTGGAATCATGTGTGGTTTTGCTGTGGGTGAAACGTTCGCGGGCTAAGGTCATCGAGCTAGCGAACCAAGCACAAGATAGAGTATGCGGCTGTTCCCCGTGCAATGCCTTCCCCTGTGCCGCCCGACCCTTCTTCCCCTCTTATTCCTATTTCTGTGGGGCGCCGACGCTTTTCGTGCGTTGTATGCGCTCGCGTGGGGAATATGGCGTACAGCGGATGCGTTTTTTCTTTTTGAGTAGTGCCCCTACATGGGTGGCCCAATACAGCTTCGCTTTTGCTGTTTTTCTTCACGACTTACATATGGTTACAATGTGCGCGCACGGCGTGTCCCCTTCTGAGAAGGGCGATGCGGCAGAGTGGAAATTTCGACCAACTGGACAGCACTGCTTTACAATGGTATCCACAAGCACTACGGAATAATGAGTCGACAACAAGACGCGCTGCGGTTCATCGCCGAGCGTGCACAAGGGCATGCACAACAGCTCCGCTACCAGCAGGTGGTGGTCGCGACATTCATTCAAGAAGAGGTGACCATATTCGTATCATCGCTTTCGCGGCAATATGTCTCAAGGACAGCAGCGGCTCTCCGTCTTCTGGGCAAGCTCATCTTTGCAGCGCCCACAAATGAGCGAGACCTCGAATGCTAAGTCCTTTTCTTCAACTGATTTGTACTTACATGATGCCTTATTCCTCTGACAATACAGTGGCTTTGTAATGTGCCTAAGATGAGCTGTATGGATTATATGTGAATTCTTTGATAATGTTTGAATAGTCATTTGCTATTGCTCACATGTGGTCATATGATGCCTTATTGATTTCAGCAAGCCAGGAAATTAATTTGAAATCATTTCATTTCTTAAATACGATATACAGCGTTTTAAACATAACAGCCGAAATAAGTACGGTCGCCGAGACGATTGAACGATCAATCAATAAATGAGTCAATCAGTGAGCAGCCAATGGGAAACAAAAATGAGTAAAAATCTCTTTATACCAATACCTTTCTTGGCTACAGTATCTGGTCGAACAAATCGAACAGAGAAGGCTAAATGTCAAGCAAAAGTGCAAATGAGTTCCATGAAGAAAAAAGAGCGCAAGACAACGGTGACAACAGGTACAAAGGACAGGCATTTAAAGCATGCAAAACAAACTTACCCACATCGAGCCTTTGCTCATTGAAGTAAACAGATTTATCAGGACGCTTTATTTTGAAGAAAGTAGTGTTTAGATGCATGAAATACTAAAATTTCGCGCAACTGTTAATTCAATTCCAAGTTAAAGCACCGAGAAAGTCCTGCAGTTATTCGCCATTGGAATAGTTTCAATTGAGGGTTGTATGCACTACCATTATATGCTTGCCTGGTGCGCGGAATCCGAGCCGAAAATATGGCATGTCTCTAACTCACTGAACGGGATATTACTTCTCCGTTAGGCAGAAGGAAACTCACTATTCTTGGACCTTGTTTAGTAAGGGAGCCAAATAAGTTATTTACATCAGCCCCCATGTTTTTCAACAGCAACCTCAGTGAGAGCGAAATAAGAAAAAAACGTACAATGCCCCATGAAGGTCACAGGGAAAATATTAGCGTGTAAGAACCATAAGAGAGCTTTCTTTTACAAACTTCTTCTTTAACCTTGATGTGTCTAAATCGAGCACTAGGCATGTAGTATTGTCAACTCAGTGTAGCAAGCGATCGCGTAAGGTTAAAACAAATGAAGTTTCAGTATGCAAAAACCAGTGAGATACGGCTAGTACTAGTTGATAATCTAGTATCTGTCGATGCTGGTGCTGCATCAAGTGAGTACATTTGTGAACTTCGTAAGTAGAAAGCTTATGGCGAACGTCATTGATACAGGAAATATTTTATACCTAATACGGATCCTTCTGCCATTGTGACGCCCCGAGGGGCGTCGGCAGGGCGAAACACGGGAAGGCGGGTAGCGGGAGTTTTTGGCCTTCTGCAATCCTACTTTTCGGCTGCCACTGCGGTCAGAGAATCTCGTTAGCCGCGAGTTTTGAGGAAACCGCGCTTTGACAGAAGAGCTGACGTTTGTGCGGCGGTCCCAGATGAGAGTGTGCATTAGGCGGCGACATTGAAGACGACAGAATGCCGCCAAAGCGAACCCAGCGCGCTCATAAGTGCCTGAAAAAAGCCAACGGAGTGTCCCCGGTATGTGTCGATCACCGTGCAATGCAGTAAGCAGAACTGCTTCTCGGACGCGCACATCTGGCCGGCCACAGAGGAGCGACTCCCCACAGGCGCGTCTTTTCACCGGGCACTTTCAGCATGAGGGCGCCTAGACGGCGCCAAATTGCTTGCACCTGGAGTGTTTCGGAATGGAAGCGGTGCTAGCTAACGCTCGTCACGGTAATCTGTATACAAGTGTCGCCGGTTAGGCTGTCCGACGTCGTGCCCGAATGTCGATTTTTGTGTATGTTTATATTTTGCTTTCTATATTTTTGGAGAGGAGTTCCTACTGCGTTACACTGTGGAGGCGAGTCCCAAACAATACTCGCACGGCGGGTTGGACTGGTGCGTTTTCTACCGGTGACGTTGCCGTAGACAACCATTGGATAGACGCCCTGGTGAGGCGGAGCTGTCAGGGAGAAAAACTCGTCTCGGGACAGAGGACAAGGCGGAATTTTGGAGATTCGAGAGACTCGAAGAGATGCAGTGACCTTCCGTCATGTGAAGAAGTAAGCTTCGTTTGCGATCCCTCATGCAAGCCTGGCCGTTCGGCTCTCCAACCTCGGAGAGTCGATGTAGTCTTTTCGAGAGCAGGATGCGAGCAGCAATGATCGGGGAGAATCCGCGAGCTACGGCGACTTCGTGGTCGACATCCGAGTTTCTAACAAAGCACCTGTGCACAGGCTGGCGACGAGAGCTATGTGCCGATGGAGCCCACCCAGATAAGCGTTCCTTTCGTTGGCGGCAGCAAGCGTACTTGAGACATTGCGCCATTAGTTTATGAGCTGTTTTACCCCTCGTATCGGCCGTTCATTGAAGAGTTTGTTTGCCCTGTTAATTCCTGTGCTGCACTATGCGTTTACGTTGCTATTTGTTTGCCTCGCATCATTACGTTGGCTACCAATTGTTAATTGTATACTTTGATCATGTTCACATATTAAATTCCATGTTTTGTGGACTTAATTAAGCCTGTTGCCTTTTTTCTTCCCGGCCCAAGCACGAATCCGGTTCGGTTAATTGGTTGTTGAGGTGTGTGGACAGAGGGGGTGAGCGAGTATAGTGGGATTACGTGAAGCATTTCGAACGGAGTCGTAACGTAGTTGTGGTACTTGTGAAGTGTTGCGGTGTAGAACCGCCTCCCCCTTTGCGCGAAGTAGGGACATCTCACCATTCCGGAGTTCACTTCAGCGAGTTCCAAATCAGATTTATCCATCGCAACTTGCATTCCGCATGCCTCGAAGTAACTGTAGGGTGTTAGTCCCAACAGCACCGTGGGATTCTTAATTTACCTGGCAAAAGTGTGAATTGGCAAACCGCATAAAAAGCTTTTTCAATATTAAGAGATATTTTACCACGTTTTCCAGCTTAACAAGAGTGTCAGTAATTATTCGTGAAAGAGTCGGGACGGTGACGTTTGTGAGCTTAGTGGAGAGAAAACCATGTTTCGGGAGGCCTACCATGGTAATGAGGACGGCATTTTTCTGTAACGCAATAGGCTTAATTCTTTTAAAAAAAGAAGTGGTAATATGTTCAGGACAGATAGATCTGGAGCTGCTCAGAATCACTATCGCAAGCAAATCTCTGTTCTTCCTGCAAATGTATCGAAAATTTGGTGAAGGAAGCGCCTGTATAATGTAGCGAACGCCGAACGGGTAAGTTTGAATGAGGAAACCATAAATACGAAATATATACTAAAATGCTGTCCTTTATCTCTACTAGCATGTTAAGTTGGAAAGAGTCTTCCGGAGTTTATCAGGACAACGCCACGATAAATTCATAAAGGGTTTCAAAAAATGTGTTTGTTATGGCGTCATTTTCAGCTTACCTACCTCAGGTATGCTGCCCGCTGTTCCCGGCTGCGCCTTCTATCGCGAATTCTTTCATGCGTATGTGTACATCGATCATTATAGTTCATTTTGAAATGGTCATCAAGGTAGTAGCGTGGGCAAGTGACGAATCTTCGCAGTCGTGGAGAAATAGTCTTTCTACTAGATTTCGTCGATACATTGTCGTCGGTGAAAGTTTTGAATGTGCGAGAGTATCGCTATCTCGGTGCTCGGTTGACATGGCAACTGAAGGCTGAAGTAGGCCGCAGATGCTGTCCGAATCTATACTCATTGGGCGACGGTCCACACAAATACGTCACGTGCATATTTTCGTTCCGAAAGTATATATATATATATATATATATATATATATATATATATATATATATATATATATATATATATATATATATATATATATATATATATATATATATATATGACGTCGAAAATTCCCAGCCCCCCCCGAAAAAAATTTCTGGCTACGCCACTGCCACTTATGTCACGGCTCAGGCCATTTCGCTAAAGAGTGCCCGAAGTCTAGTGATAAGGAGAGCAACCCGAAGAAGGCTACCGAGCCAAAGCGGAAGGTCCAAAAGGTAACGTTATCCCACGAGACGGAAACTGAAATATCTGATGGAGTACTTAGCGCAAAGGTGAAGTCTCTGAAACACGAGGGGGAAGGCACAAATAAACTGCAGTTAATTCCCGTATCATGTGCAGGTATATCCGCAGATGCAATTTTGGATACAGGGAGTGAAATAACTGTCTTTCGGGAGAGTCTGCTTCCGAGAAGTTTAGTAGAGCCGTCAGGCAAGGTGAGATTGGTGTCTGCTTTTAGTAAAACTATCGAGGCAAGGCTAGCTACGTTGCCGGTCAAATTAAATAGCCCGCGAGAGGTTACGGAGCCTCAGAGCGTCGACCTACTCTGCGCGTTAACTGATGAGCTCGTCGAGGGCACAGATTGTTTGTTGACCGAGGAAGATTGGAAACTTTTGTCGAAGGCCAGCAGCCCTCTGGCACCTTGTCGAGCACCGGCCGAGCCTGCTCCCGAGGCAGAACAAGCAGTAGAGAAACCAAAGGTCGTGGCATGCAATCTTACTTTGGAGAAGAAAGACGTTTCCGGCGAAGATGCGCAAATTGATGAAGAAAGGGAGGCATCATTAGGCCAGAGAGAAGAGTTCCGCAAAGTGCAGTTGGGTGACACTATGCTAAAGAAATGTTGGGAAGATGCGCGTAGTGGGAAATCCGGCATGTTCATTTCAGACGGACTGTTATATCACTGCGACTCAATAGCAGGCACTCGAGTGAATCAGCTAGTTGTCCCCAAAGATAAGCGCACTGAGGTGATGCACTTAGCCCATGAGTCGCTATGCGGGGGGCACCTGGGGCCAAAGAAAACAAGAGCTCGCATTAGGTATAATTTTTTTTGGCCAGGCATGGCGAAGGAGATATTAGAGCATTGTCGTTCGTGCAATGAATGTCAAATTCGGTCAGACAGGCGTCGCACAGATAAAGTGCCTATAACTCCGCTCACTAGACCCGAGCACCCTTTCCAAGTTGTCAATGTAGATGTGATCGGACCCCTGGACACACCGTCAGCGAGAGGGCATAAGTACGCGCTGTGCTTAGTGGACCTTTGCACGAGGTGGCCGGAGGTGGTTCCACTGCGCTCTTTGACTGCTAAGGCGAATTGTGATGCACTGATTGAGATATTCAGTCGCACAGGCGTTCCGGAGATGATCTGCTCCGATCAGGGCACTAATTTCAAATCTCAGCTCACGCAAACGATGATGGAGAAATTAGGTTGCACACCAAGATTCTCAGCCCCAGAACACCCAGAGAGTAATGGAGTTGTAGAGAGGTGGAACCGAGTACTGAAAAACATATTGTGTCATGTCATTCAGAGAGACTCCAAGAATTGGGACAAATTGATCCCAATGGTTTTATGGGCTTATCGGGAAGTTCCCTATGAGGTAACCGGAGTAGCTCCGTTTCGTCTATTGTATGGAAGGAATCCCACGGGACCGCTTCTAATACTGCAGAGGACGTGGACGGGAGAAATGCCGGTGCCCGCAACATTGAGAGAAAGCCCCGCTAAGTATTTACAGCAACTTAAGGAGCAGCTCGAGACAGCCGCTAATATTGCTGAGCTAACTAGTGCAACTCATCAGGAGAGTTACGCCAGTGCCTATAATCGCAGCACCAGGCTCAAAGCTTTTAACGTTGGCGACCAGGTTGTGGTTTTCGACAATGATCGGAATTGTAAGATGTCACCTAAATGGCTAGGCCCATTCACAGTGGTTGGACGTGAGCGCGAACACTCTTACCGCGTTGAAACATCTGAGGGAAAGGTGAAAAGTGTCCACGCCAACAACATTCGACCTTACTATACAAGGGTCAGTCATATTGGAGTAGTCTTCGATGAGGACCATGACTTTGGGGAGGTGGAATATGCTCCACAACCAACCACTATAAAGCGGAAAGAGCTAGTGCTAACGAGCGAGAAGGTTGCTCACCTTGATGCTGACGCGCAGGCGGAAATACAGGCGGTGTTCCAAAGACATTGCACACTCTTTGACGGCACCCCGGGTATAGCGAAGGTAGACGAACATAGGATAGAAATAGAACCGGGCCACCAGCCAAAAAAGGTGTTTCCTTATCAGGTGCCGGAACTATTAAAGAAGGAAGTCAGCCGTCAAGTTGACGAACTTTTGACTTGGAAGTTGATCTACCCCACGGAGAGTGAGTTTGCACACCCGGTAGTATGCGTCGGAAAAAAGGATGGGACTATCCGCATGTGTGTGGACTACAGGGCGTTAAATGCCGTCACCAAAGCGGATGCGTTCCCTATGATGAATCCTCAGGAATTGATTTTCCGAGTAGGCAGAGCGCAGTTCATTACGGTAGTGGACCTTAGGCGCGGGTACTGGCAGGTACCGATGGAAGAGAAGAGTCAGAAATTCACCGCGTTTGTAACGCACGAGCGTCAGTACGCATGGAAAGTGATGCCTTTCGGGCTAAAGAATTCCTCGGCAACCTTTCAAAGAATGGTGAATAAACTCTTGTCGCAACATCAAATGTATGCCACGGCATACCTTGATGATATTGCTATTTTTTCTAGCACTTGGGAGGAGCACGTAAAGCATCTCGACATTATTCTTAAGGTCTTAGAGAAGGCGGGACTGAAAGCCGGTCCGGAGAAGTGTCAGATTGCGCGATGCCATATACATTACCTGGGGCATTTTGTCGGGTCAGGGACACACGCACCAGACCCTGAAAAAATAGCAGCGATTAAGAACCTGGTACCACCGCGCACCAAAAAGGAACTACGCAGCCTGTTAGGACTGTGCGGTTACTATCGCGAGTACGTCCGAGGATATGCAGAGGTGACGAGCCCGCTCACGCTGTTAACAAAGAAAGCGGTACCTAATAAGATACCCTGGCCGGAGGAAGCTCAGGCAGCATTTGAGATGCTCAAACAATCTTTGTGCGAGGCCGTGGCGCTAAACACCCCAGAGCCATCTCAGCCCTATTGGCTTTTCACAGACGCCTCAGCTACGGCGGCGGGAGCATGTTTGGCGCAAATGTCAGCTGAGGGAGAGGAGAAGCCTATCGTCTTTGCAAGCCACCGCTTCTCACCGACCCAGATGCGTTGGTCGACAATTGAGAGGGAAGCGTTCGCAATAATATGGGCCTTAAAGAAGTTTGACTACTGACTTTTCGGTGCCATAGTAAACGTCGTTTCCGACCACAATCCGCTGTCGTACCTTACAACTTCTACTCCGCACGGGGCGAAATTGACAAGATGGGCGCTGGCTTTACAGCGATATCATGTCTCGGTACAACATCGGAAGGGTATATGTAACGGGAATGCGGATGCATTATCGAGGCTCCAGAATAGTTTTTGGAAGCCATCAGAATAACAGCGCCATGCCAACTGGGGGGGGGGGGGGGGGGGGGGCGTGAATGTTCCTGCCCACTCGCTGCTGTATATTGTGGACTGTGTGATTGACAATACAACAAACAGACACTAGTGATCTTACTGCTTGAAGCAGCAATGGTGTGCTTGATCGTTTAGCATGTATTTGTTTTCGTTCTTGTATTCTCCTGTCGTGTTGTCTCGCAATTGTGTTTGATGTTTGTGTATACTGTTGTATGGTTAGAAAGTCCAGTGACCTAATCGCGGCAGTGATTTATCGTACCACTGAGCGTAGAACAGCCCAGCGTACTCTTAAGGGGGGACGTGTTATGTTGCCGCTCATAAGGCGATCGTACAGAAGGGACGGCGTAGCACCGTACGCTATACAAAGCTTCTTTCTCGGCTCTCTCTCTGCATGGTCTTTGACAGCAATTATCAATGGAAAGCAAACGGCTCCCATTGAGCGGCTGGTCTCCCACGCTGGCCCCCAGGGGTTCCTGGTACGAGACCCTTCCCTTTCGCTGAACCCGGCTGGAGGAAGATCGGCCTACGCGGAGGAAGATGAGGCGGGCAAACATGTCATGCTCCCCGCAGTCGCTCCGGGGGGTTGCGGCTGCGCGACCGTGCTTGTCTGCTCAGTGGCCGTTTCGGGGAAGAGCAGCTCAGACGCGTAGGAAGAGAATGCATGAGAAGTGCGCCGTCGCTCGAACCGACAATGCGCTTGGCCCAACCAATTCTTTAACGACCGGCATGCGCTTTTGGCGCGCCGACTGGAACGAAGGGTTGAGTCGCAGCAATGCACGGTCCGAACTGCGGGAAAGGCGAAGACACGCAGTGTTTCACGGAACCCACTTTACGACAGGGTTCGACTGGATGAGCCTGGGAGATGGCGCGAATGCCGCAGGGCTGCTACGATACCGATATTTCGACTGTGAGAATATCTGAGAGCGTGGGATAAGGAGAGGGAGAGCCATGATGGGAAAGAATGCCAAAATGCCTGTGTAAACTGCAAAGACGCTGCTGTCGAGATTAGGGACAGCCCACTAGGGAGTGGCTTAATCTGAGGGTAAACAGATTGGATAACAGAAGGTTGAGGCGGACCAGCAGTGGCCACCTCCCCTTTTTCTTTGTTACCGCAAGGTACTAAAGAATGGACGGGATTCGTTTCCCTTCAATCTAGGCTGTAATCATTTAACTGATCGATCAGTAAGACTTCGTACGATGCAACTTCTGTCTGGGCCGTAACCACTCGGTGGTCGAACAGTGAGACTAGGTTCGTTGTATGTAGTAACAGTGTTCTAGGCTCTAACTTAAGAAAAGTTAAGTAGAAGAGTAAGACGCTGTTGATGTCTATGTTATCATCAGTGCGCTTCGGCAAGATGTACATATGACTGTAAATATTTGCTGCAATATACCTTCAAGTTCATTACCTCCAACCTGCCTCCTGCTTCATCGACGTCGATCATCTTCTTGACGGGACTTCAATCCACATCAAGGAGAAAACGAACAAAGAAAAACATAACTGCGACCAACCACACGAAGTGCGCGCAGACCGGCGCCAGCCCAGCGTCACACAAAGTGGGCCGGTGAATTTGACGTAGGACTACTGCAAGGAGTGTGCAATGCGCGCCACTGGAACAACAATAAATATTCACGATTACAGCTTATGTGAGAGAGAGAGAGAGAGAGCTCTTTATTGAAAGGCAGAGAATTTAGCCGGCATTCCAATATCGCTGACATGCTACTCTGCGTGGGGAGGGAGTTTGGGGAGAGAAAGACGAGTAGAAAGAAGTACAAGATACAGTGAAAAAGATTGGCAGATCTCACGTGCAATGGGAATCGAGGAAATTCGAAGCACGCATAAGGAACGTAAAGTGGATTTGCATTGTCTTCTCGCTATACCAAGTTTGGTACATATGAAGTTAACAAAACGACCGCAAGAGCATCAAGACTGTGGCATGTAAACCATGCCCCTCATACACGCATGTCATGATTCTAACGTTATGACTTGTCATTTATGTTCGTCATGCAGTCGTGTTGTGCCATAGCAATTTTGGTATACATCCCTTTAAGGAAACAAGTGGCATGTATATCATGCCGCTCATGACATGCATGTCACGATTTTCATGTAATGACCTGTTATTTATG
Source organism: Hyalomma asiaticum (assembly GCA_013339685.2). Taxonomy (NCBI): domain Eukaryota; kingdom Metazoa; phylum Arthropoda; class Arachnida; order Ixodida; family Ixodidae; genus Hyalomma; species Hyalomma asiaticum. Next base: position 4,701 of record JABSTT010004138.1, on the reverse strand, counting down.
ATCGTCATTCAGTCATGTTGTGCCAAACCAATTTTCGTATAGGCTCCGGGCAGTCGAGTTTTCCATGTGCGACATCAGCGCCAGAATGCACTGCCTGGCGGAGAGAAGAAGCAAAATTGGGCAGACTGTGACAGGGAAATACGCGAACGCGATGCGCGTCTCCAACTCTATAGAATCAGCGACCGCCCATCCCACCTTCTTTCGTTTTATTTCCTTTGAGACGCGCGCTCCAAACCTGCGGCAAACTGTTCCAAAGGGCGACGCCGCGAGCGTTCGTGTGGTTCACAGCACGCCCGGAAAGCAGCGAAGAAACGGGCGCGTCGCTGTCGCCTAGGTTTCCACCGTGCGCGACTGAGCCGTCCGACGAGAGCTACGTAGCGCCCTCTGGTCAGTAGACGGAGCCCATACATCCCATTAACGAAACGGCAGTATAGCGCCAGGACCATGGCATCTAAATCATGCCGGTCATGACACGCGTGTCATGATTCTAATGTTATGACCTGTCATTTATGTTCTTTATGCTGTCGTGTTGTGGCATAGCAATTTTGGTACACATCCCATTAAGTAAACGCCTGACATGTAAATCATGCCGCCCATGACATGCATGTTATGCTTTTCATGTTATGACCTGTCATTTACGTTCATGATGCAGTCATCTTGTGGCATGCCAATTTTTTTTTGGTATACATCCCGTTTACGAAACGCGTCGCATGTAAATCATGTCGCCCATGACATGAATATCATGATTTTCATGTTGTGACCTGTCAGACATTTTCGCCCATGACATGTTGTGGCATACCAATTTTCGTATACATCCCATTAACGAAACGGCCAGGAGAGCACCAAGACCGTTGCATGTAAATCATGTCACTGATGACATGTATGTCATGATTTTCGTGTTGTGGGCGGTCATTTATGTTTGTGATGCAGTCATGTTGTGGCATGCCAATTTGCGTATACGTCCCATTAACGAAACAAGTGGCATGTAAATCATGTCATTCATGACATGAATGTCATGATTTTCATGTTATTATCTGTCATTTATGTTCACCAATGCAGTCATATTGTGGCATACCAATTTTTGTATACATCCCATTAACGAGACGACCAGGAGAGCACCAAGATTGTGACATGTAAATCATGCCGCTCATGGCACGCATATCATGATTTTGATGTTATGACCTGTCATTTATGTTCGTCAGACAGTCATGTTGTGCCATACCAGTTTTCGCATACATCCCATTAGCGAAACGGCTAGGAGAGCCCTAAGACCGTGGCATGTAAATCGTGCCGCTCATGAGACGCATGTCATGATTTTCATGTTATGACCTGCCATTTATGTTCGTCAGGCAGTCATGTTGTGCCATACCAATTTTCGCATACATCCTATTAGCGAAACGGCTAGGAGAGCCCTAAGACCGTGGCATGTAAATCATGCCGCTCATGACATGCATATCATGATTTTCATGTTATGACCTGTCGTTTGTGTTCGTCATGTAGTCATGATGTGGCATACCAACTTTCGTAAACATCCGATAAGCGAAACGGCCAGGAGAGCACAAAATCGTAGGCAGATAGATAGATAGATAGATAGATAGATAGATAGATAGATAGATAGATAGATAGATAGATAGATAGATAGATAGATAGATAGATAGATAGATAGATAGATACTCTCAAACTCGCCGAAGTTCGCTAAGAAATGCTTCGCATTTAAAAGAAAAGAGAAAGAAAAATTGGGCTTCGTGTTTCTGACTATGATGCCTATGATGCCCATCACCAACCCGCAGTGATGTGATAGGATGTGTTGCATGATGGGTGAGTGATGGTGACGACGGAGATAGTCTATCGAGTTGACCTATATAGTTTTTAAATATGTAAACAAAAAGTCCATCGCACGTCTCTGTTGTGTGGGGCAAGCTAGAGGGCCTAAAACACACTTAGGTGATAAAGGGAGCTGTGTAAGTGACTGCATGCAATGTTCATAGAGCGCACGGTCATCATTGTACGCTCGGCACTCAAACAAAATATGCTCTAGGATTTCAGTAGAGCCACATTTGCAGCAGTGTGGGCTTGTCTCCTGATGGAAGCGGTACACCGTAAGTCGTTTGAATATGCAATGTTCAGCCGTAGTCCATGATACAATGTCTCCAGATGTCGAGGAATGTTGGATTGTAGTTTTGATTTGAGATCTGGGTCGACTGAGTATAAGAAAGGGTGATGATGTATCGGTAACTTCCATAGCCGGTTCCTTTTTTCGTAAGCGAATCGCTTAGCCAGTTGGGAAGGATCAGATTTGGTGAAATAGATTCGCTTTTGATATCGAAGACCGTTAAGTGCTGCTTTGTCGGCCTTTTCGTTGGGCAGAATCATGTTGTTCACGTTCCTCCAAAAGAGGAACGAAAACTCGTTCCTCGTTCCTTCACAATTTTGTAACGCGTTCCCGTTACAAGTTCCTTAAATAAGAAAGGAACGCGTTCCAGTTACATTTGGAAAATTGGAACGAGTCGTTACATTAACGTTACATTTGATTTATAAAATTGAAAGTAGTGTAGGATAATCCGGAGGCAAAATAAAGGGAGCATTTTAAATCTTCCATCGACCTATGTATATTTCACAAATTTGAACGTCACCGGCACAACATTATCTAGAGACAAAGAAATATCCAAAGAAACACTTCTAGGCAAATATTTTCAAGGAGCACCGAACACACTACAGACAACTCCACTGCAACTTTGGTGCTAGCCTATTACAAGTGCAACATATATGGCGCTTTCTGCTTCTGTCTCAAATGCGTATTTATAGGTTACTGCGCCTCCAGTGCGCAAATAGAAAGTTACTCACATGCACCAATGCACGTGAGTAACTACGATGCATCTGACAGAAAATTCTAGCAATAGGCCTTTGGCTTTAGGATAGCATATAAAGGTTTGTGCTTGACCCATGCCACTGCGCGTAAATACTGGAACAAGATGCCCCGATAGATCGTCAGCATTCCCGATCGTGAACGTCTTTGGTAGAGATTGGCAGCCTTTCTAGCTTTTTAATAGTCTAGTTGACAGTTTCGGATATATTGCTTTTACTTAGTTCTCACCATTTAAAAGTATTTGTGATATACTATTCTGTTGTTATTCATGGCTGCGCTGAATGTATGTCGGTGCGAGGCGTTTTGACACCGATATCTCGTGAATTTACCGCAGAATTAAATAACGTGTGTCTGTCTTCTGCTTTTCTTCGGGGCACATTAGGAATAACCATGAATTGCCTGTTCAATTTGTAGATACACCGACCTTCATGCAAGGGCGAAATGCTGTTGTGGAGCAGGAAATAAATAAATAAATAAATAAATAAATAAATAAATAAATAAATAAATAAATAAATAGCCTCACGTGCGTCATTTGACGGGAGGCCAACAAAAAGTGGCGCACCCCACAGTGGCATGGTTGACAGAATATTGTTACCAGCAAATGAGGCCGTTCAGTGAAGTGTACGGTGTCTGGTGCGTTAAAATGTTTGGTTATTCCTGCGTAGGTAGCCCTTTGGTCGCGTAGCAGTGAAGCTGCAGACTTTATTAGAAACAAACTGGACATCGCCGAACAGAATTAACTATGTGCGGGTTAGAAAGATGTTAGCTTTGCACAGCATTACAAATACATACGGACTTAAGCATGTTCATCACACGTTCACGTGAGCACGTTTGGGAGAAACCTTTCGTTTCTGCTTTTTGCAGAGCGCAATACGTAACCGGCTGTTGACGCTAAAGTGAAGCGCGTTCCGTTCAGTTCAATTGAGCACTTTGAAGAGATTGACGCATAGAGTATCTTAGAAGTGTGGACAACCATGGCCGTAACCGCGTTCTCAGAACCAGTGCGGTGAGCGGCAATAGTGAAGCGCGCGTGAAGAGTGTTTTAGTTCCGAGGGATCCGTGGCGGCGGGATTATGAGGAACAAAAGGAACTTCGCTGTTGCATGCGGTTCCTCCCGCGCTGCCGTACACACTTGTACAGGGCTGGCTCACAGCCGGAAACTATCCAGAGGCCACAGTAAGCGGCCGCCGCCAAGGAGTAGCTGGATACGCTGACGACGTGCGGCCGCAGTGAAGAAGAGGAAGCGTCACGCTCTTCGAAGCATCGAAAGCACAGATAGGCAAAGAATGGTGTCTTTGCAAATTATTTTCTATGACGGAGCGATATTGCCGGCAGGGAAACGGGGACTCGAGGGACGACTTGTTGTGGCCTGGACTATCTGCCCTGCATGATGCGCTGCGTACGAGCGATCGTCATGTAGTGGAACGTTTATAGAGGGAACGTCGTTCCCTTTGCCGTTCCTTCGTAAATGTAACGCGTTACCGTTACAGTTCCACTAATCCCAAATGGAACGCTGGCCTTCCTTCGTTCCTCCCAAAAGGAACTCGTTCCAGGAACCCCGTTCCTTGGAACGACGTTCCGTACAACACTGGGCAGAATGCCGCAGTGAGATGGTATCCATTGAAATATACGTAATGCAGTGTCCTGCGGTAAAAGCCAGGTGATGTAAATAGGCAATGTCCGCAGAAACGGGTTGATGATTAGTTTTCTTCAGGTGGTTGTACAATGTTTTGCAGCGCTCCTTTGGAGTCCGAAAAATTGCCCATCGGCTGGGCTTTTGGCGTACGATATACAGGGTAGCTTCCTTAATGCCGTGAAGTTCCGCTGTCATGGAA
>JABSTT010004137.1:0-23456 GCA_013339685.2 Hyalomma asiaticum | reverse complement strand
TTTGCAGCGCTCCTTTGGAGTCCGAAAAATTGCCATCGGCTGGGCTTTTGGCGTACGATATACAGGGTAGCTTCCTTAATGCCGTGAAGTTCCGCTGTCATGGAAGATGTTTTCCACTGTCTGCAATTTAGGGCTCCAAAGAGCAGCCTCCACCCTTTTAAAGCGGGTACACAATCTAGTACAATGCTCAATAAATAAGTAAAAGGGCACAAGTAGGAAATGTTTTCATGCAACATCAGGAACTTGGTGCTAACCTTCAAGAAAGCTGTAGTGTCAAGAAACAAAAAGTAAGGAGCAGAAAAACACATCAATGTCTTCATGGAATAAGGAAGAATCATATGTGCGTAGCCAAAATATATCATTTCGTTTTTTTAGGATCCTCTCATCACTTGTAGAAGGGTTACAGTTTCATCGGGTCACATATTCCAGCAATATAGCACGAGAAAGAGGAGGGAGTGACTCAAGAATTTTTGTGGGTGCAACAACATAGATGTTCGTATAGAAGTTGTGATGTGGCTCTTGCCTTCCATGGGTGACCCGTTCTATTGTGTTGCGCTGTCTCAAGAGGCAGCAAGGAGGCAATGCCTCAAAGTCTCCTCGTGGGAGACGTGAGCCCCTGTCGATCGCTAAATTTTACTTCATTGTAAATAAAGTTGTTTCTGTCAATCCACTGTCTAACATTGAACTGCTGCCACTTGACCCAAGATTGCAACTTACTTGGCTGTGCATTGGCTGCACTTCTCATTAAGGTGACGGTTTATACAGTTAGACAAAAGTAAAATGCTTTGGTCCTGTGTTGTATGCGGAAAACTATCATCATGATTTTCGGAGGGGCATTTGAGCGTGCACTTCCTTCTTCTCTCGCACCAGCATTGCACACATACATATACTTCTGTGCTATCTAGCACTCAGCCCACTCTGGCCCTTGGCCCACTACTACATGACGGGGATAATATCATGCAAAGCCCTGTATTCGGCATTTGTGAACACCGGAGCAAAGCTAAGCCAAACGTGTGTGTATCCTCATTAAGAAACACAAAGACGTAACATAGGGGCCACGAACTTGAGCTTCGCTTGTTTACCATCTGTGTGGGGCGCATGGGTGGTAAATATTCTTTGCTGTTCATAGTGCTTATTTAGCGCAAAAAAACAATACACAGGAAGGAAGGACAGGACAAAGCGCTACTCTCAACTGATATCGTTTATTGCGTCACCCCACTCTTTATAACACCCAGATACTGGAAAGACATGCGTAGTAACACCAAGCGCGGCAACCACCACAACTTCATCATCCGAGCACACTCATGATAGCGCTTCCAAAAAAGAAAATTCATTGCTAAACAAGGTCAACGAAGGCACACTAATACACTGGGAACCCAAGGACTTTATGTAAAACGCTTCTGATAATTCCCGGGCGGTGGTGTCGCCGCTCTTCTTTAAAATACTAGTCTGTCTAAACAAGGCTTGACATTTACACTTTTTGCAATGCTGAGCTAAATGGGAGCCTGTACCGGTTGGCAGGGATCGCTCATGTTCTTTGAGGCGCTCATTGACACAGCGGCCTGACTGACCTACATACACCTTGCCACAAGATAGTGGAATCTTGTAGACCACACCTACGCTGCATTCTACAAAGTTGAAATGTTGCTTTTCACATTGCGGCTTATTGTATTCTTTACCGATACGCGAGCACAGCATTGACAGTTTCCGGGGGGCAGAAAACACTACTGGAATTTGGTACCTGGCGGCCACATTCTTAAGATTGTGAGCCACTTTGTGGCAATATGGCACAACTACGGGCCTCTTCTTCTGTGTGTCATTGTTACACCTCTGGCGCTTGCCTTTCAACTTTTGAAGCAACACCTCAGAGACCGACGTCACTACCGCACTTGGGTATCGCGCATCCTGCAGTCGTTTTAGCTGCGCGTTAAAGCTCTCGTTCGCAGTGTGATGGCACGACTTCATTAAAGATGATTCTAAGCACATCATGGCAATGGGGCGTTTCACAATTTTTGAGTGCGCAGACTCGTAAGGCAAGAGACCCTTACGCGCACATGGCGAGTACATCCAACAGACGTGACCTGCTTGTAAGGACAATTGTAAATCAAGGAACTGCAATTTACCGTCCCTTGTGAGCTCATGTGTGAAAGTTAAACCCTTGCCATTGTCAGTGAATACACTTAGAATATCTGCTACTGCGACAGAGCCTTCGTGGTTAAATTGCTTTATCACAACAAGAAAATCGTTAATGTATCTCTCGCCTTAGTCGCCACGTGCGCGTAAGGGTCTCTTGCCTTACGAGTCTGCGCACTCAAAAATTGTGAAACGCGCCATTGCCATGATGTGCTTAGAATCATCTTTAATGAAGTCGTGCCATCACACTGCGAACGAGAGCTTTAACGCGCAGCTAAAACGACTGCAGGATGCGCGATACCCAAGTGCGGTAGTGACGTCGGTCTCTGAGGTGTTGCTTCAAAAGTTGAAAGGCAAGCGCCAGAGGTGTAACAATGACACACAGAAGAAGAGGCCTGTAGTTGTGCCATATTGCCACAAAGTGGCTCACAATCTTAAGAATGTGGCCGCCAGGTACCAAATTCCAGTAGTGCTTTCTGCCCCCCGGAAACTGTCAATGCTGTGCTCGCGTATCGGTAAAGAATACAATAAGCCGCAATGTGAAAAGCAACATTTCAACTTTGTAGAATGCAGCGTAGGTGTGGTCTACGAGATTCCACTATCTTGTGGCAAGGTGTATGTAGGTCAGTCAGGCCGCTGTGTCAATGAGCGCCTCAAAGAACATGAGCGATCCCTGCCAACCGGTACAGGCTCCCATTTAGCTCAGCATTGCAAAAAGTGTAAATGTCAAGCCTTGTTTAGACAGACTAGTATTTTAAAGAAGAGCGGCGACACCACCGCCCGGGAATTATCAGAAGCGTTTTACATAAAGTCCTTGGGTTCCCAGTGTATTAGTGTGCCTTCGTTGACCTTGTTTAGCAATGAATTTTCTTTTTTGGAAGCGCTATCATGAGTGTGCTCGGATGATGAAGTTGTGGTGGTTGCCGCGCTTGGTGTTACTACGCATGTCCTTCCAGTATCTGGGTGGTATAAAGAGTGGGGTGACGCAATAAACGATATCAGTTGAGAGTAGCGCTTTGTCCTGTCCTTCCTTCCTGTGTATTGTTTTTTTGCGCTAGATAAGCACTATGGATTCACACCAACTAGCCCGACAACGCATTGTGTTGAACCATATTTCTTCTGCTGTGGGCCCTATGTTTTGTGTGTCGGCATCAACTCCAGATCCTACTGTTCTCGTCAGTCACATAGCGTTTGCTGTGTGCCGTGCTAGGATGCTTTCTTTCTGCTTGAAGAAAGGACTCGTCCCACAAGAAGTGGCTCTTCTCTTCGGTAGTGTAAGGCGTTCCGTTGGTCACGTACGGCGCCTGTGTCGGATTCTCCGCTCTGAAATTTGGCGGCAGGTACGTCTTCTGTATGATTGGATGAGGGCTATATGCTACTCGCGGGACACTTCTACCGTGGCCGAGAAGAATTTTGGGTGCTACAAACATCTAGCAGCTCAGACTACTGAATTCTGGTGGATGCAGCTTCTGCTGCGTCTTCGGTCCAAGTCTCCGCATAGGAAGGACGCAGTGCAAGCCGACACCGGTGGATATCAAGTTCTCGGTGACGTTAGGCTTCCTGATGAAGTAGCGCATTTGTTGAAGAAAGGACCGAAGTTTAGCACGGAACCAAGCATCCCTGCACATGAGCTGCTGGCCTTGAACAGGCGCATCTCAAGGAAAGCAGTCCTGGAAGACCAAGAACGGTGCCTCCTAGATAGAGTGGACTGCTTGCGTAGGACTGTCACCAAGAACTCCCCAACTTCGTCGGCTCTGATCAAGAAAACGATATCGTTCTTCAAGGACAATGAACTTCGTTTGCTACTAAGTGACAAGGAGGGTAATTTTGTAGTTGCTCCGTCTGCAGTGTTCAAAGATAAAGCCATCCAGGCAGTCAACAAGAACTTCTTTCCGTCGACTGTGAAAGCTCTCAAGGTAAAAAGCAAAGCCGTTTCCTTGTTGGACAATATAGGCCTCACCAAACTTGCAAAAGGAGTGAAACAATGTAAGGTGCTCGCTCTTGAAGTTTTTTTCACTGCTAAGACTCACAAACCTGATGTGCCATTCCGCACAATAGTAAGTGAAAATAATAGTTGGCAGATCTTAGTTAGCCGTTTTTTGCAGAAACAGTTGAATATGCTAACCTTTGATGATCCTTTTGGCATAAAAAATTCTTCAGATGTTGTTTCCTTTCTCAGAGACAACTATTCAGTAGTCAACTTTTTTTCTGTGGACGTCGAAGATTTATATTATTCGATACCGCACGATGAGCTATTTCGTTGTGTGATGACGTGCATCGAGGCAAATGGCGAGTTGGATTTTCGCAATGCCACTGGGATGTCCTCAGAAAAATTCTTGTCCCTTCTTGAGTTTTACCTTAGTGCAACTTTTATCTCCTTCGAAAATAACCTTTTTATTCAAAAAAAGGGTGTGTGTATTGGTTCTTGTGTGGCGCCTGCTCTTTGTGATATTTTTTTATCTTTCGTTGACCGCGCTCTTAAGAGTGTTTTAGACAGTGACCTCGTGCAGATTTTTAGATACATTGACGATTTTCTTGTTGTGATAAAACAATTTAACCACGAAGGCTCTGTCGCAGTAGCAGATATTCTAACTGTATTCACTGACAATGGCAAGGGTTTAACTTTCACACATGAGCTCACAAGGGAAGGTAAATTGCAGTTCCTTGATTTACAATTGTCCTTACAAGCAGGTCACGTCTGTTGGATGTACTCGCCACGTGCGCGTAAGGGTCTCTTGCCTTACGAGTCTGCGCACTCAAAAATTGTGAAACGCGCCATTGCCATGATGTGCTTAGAATCATCTTTAATGAAGTTGTGCCATCACACTGCGAACGAGAGCTTTAACGCGCAGCTAAAACGACTGCAGGATGCACGATACCCAAGTGCGGTAGTGACGTCGGTCTCTGAGGTGTTGCTTCAAAAGTTGAAAGGCAAGCGCCAGAGGTGTAACAATGACGCACAGAAGAAGAGGCCTGTAGTTGTGCCATATTGCCACAAAGTGGCTCACAATCTTAAGAATGTGGCTGCCAGGTACCAAATTCCAGTAGTGTTTTCTGCCCCCCGGAAACTGTCAATGCTGTGCTCGCGTATCGGTAAAGAATACAATAAGCCGCAATGTGAAAAGCAACATTTCAACTTTGTAGAATGCAGCGTAGGTGTGGTCTACAAGATTCCACTATCTTGTGGCAAGGTGTATGTAGGTCAGTCAGGCCGCTGTGTCAATGAGCGCCTCAAAGAACATGAGCGATCCCTGCCAACCGGTACAGGCTCCCATTTAGCTCAGCATTGCAAAAAGTGTAAATGTCAAGCCTTGTTTAGACAGACTAGTATTTTAAAGAAGAGCGGCGACACCACCGCCCGGGAATTATCAGAAGCGTTTTACATAAAGTCCTTGGGTTCCCAGTGTATTAGTGTGCCTTCGTTGACCTTGTTTAGCAATGAATTTTCTTTTTTGGAAGCGCTATCATGAGTGTGCTCGGATGATGAAGTTGTGGTGGTTGCCGCGCTTGGTGTTACTACGCATGTTCTTCCAGTATCTGGGTGGTATAAAGATAGGGTGACGCAATAAACGATATCGGTTGAGTGTAGCGCTTTGTCCTGTCCTTCCTTCCTGTGTATTGTCTTTTTGCCCTAGATAAGCACTATGGATTCACACCAACTAGCCCGACAACGCATTGTGTTCTTTGCTGTTTCTAACAATGTGACTTATCACTGCTGAAGACCTGAAAAAGCCTGTGCTTTTAAGACAGGGCTTAAAGCTTTGAGACGGTGGTCTTTTGAAAGCAGCTATAGTAACTGACAAGAGAAGTTTTTGATTTTTCCTTATATTTTTTTGGTTTCTTCTGGCACAGTGTTTTTGGAACCCTGCGAGGCATCCGGTTACCCAGGAAGATTGCTGCTGGTGGTCGTCACCGTGGTTTTGGCTTTGTTGAGTTCCTCACCAAAAATGATGCCAAGGTGAGCGTAGTTTGCCTTTCACAGTTTGCACTTTGTTGGGAACCTTAGGAAGTGAACGTGAGAATATTAAAAAGTTCTCCAATTCCCCAAGGTCCACTGACACAATGGGTAGTTACATTGCTTCTTTCTGCAGTCTTCTAAAAATAATACAGCAGAACCCACTTATAACAATATTGAAGTGCCATTTAAATTACATTGTTATAAGGCACGTCATCCTAATCCTTAGGAAAGGCGACACAAAGGACTTGAAAAATTACAGGCCGATTGGCTTACTGTCAGTCGTCTACAAGGTACATTGGAACCCTGGTTTTACATCCCCCTGTTTTACGACGACCCGCATTTTACGACGGGTTAGTCCTGTCCCGATGAAAACCCCATAGACAAAATGCATTAAAAACCTCAATTATACCATGCGATCTTACGCTCAACCTGCGTTACACGACGATCCACGTGAAGCAGAGTGACCAAACGGCGAAGAAAGGGGAAGTGCCCACGGGCGTCTTTTGTCGCACCGGCTCTTTGTCACCCCTCCTCATGCTGAGCGCTCGGGAAACCGGTTCTTTTCGGCTTTCCGCTGCCGTTCGTTCGTCTTCCCATGGCCCTCCCAGCGGCCGCCAGCATCGCGAGTAGCGGCATAGAGAGCCGCGGTTGTTGTCTTTTCACCCTTTCTGACCAACCATCTCTCTCCCGCTCTCCCGCGATCTCCCTCCTGTGATAACGAAAAGCGAAGCGGCACACACAAAGGCAGACATCGCGGTGACAACTACGAAGCAGGCGTTAACCCTAACCGTAGCAGACGACGCACGGAGCACCCGCCAAAGAAGGCCACCGCGTCATCATGCGCAGCAGCAGCGGCCGCACGTTCCCCCACTCTCTCGAGGAGCGCGCACTTGGCGCAGTTGCAGCTTTGCATCCAAGCGTGGAATACTCGAATGCCCCCGTGAGTCCCCCAGTCATGCATGAACCATGCTTCCGCCACGCCACCGCCGATCCCGCCGACGGCGGTGGAAAAAAGCGCATGACCCCCCCCCTTCACGAGCAAAACAAAACCAAAATAGCGCCGGTCGGTTGAATGGTGCGTGCACAGTGCTCGCTTAAAGTTGTGCTGTTTCGGAGCGTGTTTGAGCGGCACAGCAGCTGCCGCTTCTCGTAATATATTTGATATGAAGTAGTTTTATGATGAATTAGGCGCTGAAAATTACAGGAGAGGTAGTTTATGACACGTGCAGTGCAAATATGCGGTTTTCTGAAAAGCGTCTTTCGCGATTTTTCGACTTTCAAAGGCCGCGTCCCCGCCTAAATGTGTGCCATGTTTCGCTACGGCTGTTGCGAATCACACCCGTGGATTGCGGCGCACTCAAGGGCATAAATTTTTCTGTTGGGATTTTACGACGCCCGCATTTTATGAAGCTTTTTCACGGTCCTGAGAACGTTGTATAATCGGGGTTTCACTGTATTTAGCAAAGTAATGGCTAACAGAAGTCGTGACACCAGATTTCAGTCAACCTAATGAACAAGCAGGTTTTCGTAAAAGCTGTTCAGCAGTAGATCATATTCACACTATTAGTCAGGTGATGGAGAAATGTGCGGGGTATAACCAATTCCTATATATAGCCTTCTAGGTTACAAGGAAGCATTTGACTTGGTCGATACCTGAGCAGTCATGCAGGCATTGTAGAATCAGGGTGTAGACAAGCACTACATAAGGCTACTGGAAGACATCTGCAAGGGCTCCGCAGCCACCGTAGACCTCCATAAGGAAAGCAGCAAAATACCTATAGGGAAGGGTGTAAGACGAGGGTACACAATCTCTCCAATGTTATTCAGAGCATGTTTACAAGAAGCATTTAGAACAGTGGATTGGGAACAGGTGGGTGTGAGGGTCAATGGAGAATACCTCAGTAACCTTAGATTTGCTGAGGACATTGCCTTGCTAAGTAAACTCGGGAGATGAATTACAAAGCATGCTTACTGACCTAAACAGGCAAAGTAGAACGATGCACCTGAAAATTAATATGAAGAAAACTAATGAAATGTTCAATAGCCTTGGGTGAGAACAACGGTTTGTGATTGCTGGCGAGGCATTGGAAATGGTGAGTGAATATGTCTACTGAGGCCAGGTGCGAACCGTGAGGCTCAGGTAATTAGGAGGATTAGAATGGGACGGAGTGCATTTGGCAAGCATGGCCAGATAATGAATGGTAGCTTACCATTGTCTCTGAAGAGGAAAGTGTATAACAGCTGCATCTTACTGGTACTTACCTACGGGGCAGAAACTTGGAGGCTAACCAAGAGGGTTCAGCTTAAATTGAGGACAGCGCAGTGAGCTATGGAACGGAAAATGGTAGGTGTAACCTCAAGGGACAAGAAGAGAGCAGAGTGGGTTAGGGAACAAACGCGTGTTAGGGACATATTAATAGAAATTAAGAAGAAGAAATAGGTGTGGGCGGAAGGCAATACAACCATTGGTCATTAAGTGTAACAGAGTGGATCCCCAGAGAAGGCAAGCATCGCAGGGGGCAGCAGAAAGCTAGGTGGGTAGATGAGATCAGGAAATTTGCGGGGGTAAATTGGGCCCAGTTAGCACAGGACCGGTACAATTGGAGATCTATGGAGAGGCCTTTGCCCTGCAGTGGGCGTAGACAGGCTGATGATGATGAAGGGATAATTGTTATAACAGGGTTGCATAAAAAGACTCTAAATAAATGCACCCCAGAGTGTGTTTGTGTGTGTGTGTGTGTGAGAGAGAGAGAGAGAGGGGGGGTGGGGGGGGATGGAGAGGAAATAACCAAAAGGCCTTTTTTCCCACCACACTCTGTATTCTCCACAGCATGACAATGAGAACAGCAGTGGCCATCTTTAATACCCTGAACCAACACTTAAGGACCTCCCCTCCTCCTCCTTCCTGTAGAAGTGCTACAGTAAAATCTTGTTACAAGGAACGTCACATTAATAAACTTCCTACATTAATGGACTTTTCAGAAATCCAGTGCCGACTTCCTATAGTTTCATTGTAAGATTGCTTCACTATAACATAGTTCAGAATACCGGACTTTTCAGGCTTTCAGATTAACAATTGTTACATATTGTTCTGCACCACATTAATCATGCTGCACTACTACAAACCTGTATTGAGAAGTCTGCAGATGCTTCCATTTGAGTGAATTGGTTGCCGCAGCCTTGGGGTCAGGCTAGCAGATAACACTGAGCACGGGTGCCTTGCTCCGCTGAAAACCCGAGACTGTGTGAGCGATCAAACAAATGGCGGTACCTGTCTTGATTGAGATGCTAAAAAAACTTTGATTTGCACATGCTAAGGTTCTTTTTTTTTTTTGCGTGTTAGTATCAGAAGTCCTGATTCTTCATTTTACGCACTCAATTACAGGCAAACTATGGTTGTACACACTGTAGGATTGACTACACCGTCATTAGTTGGGCAAACTGCATGACAGGAAATCTAGCTCTACAGTTGTGAAAAGGGTCTATTGCATGAATTTATTTAGCATGCGTTACCACATAACCCAAGCTGTGATCACGATCACTTTTCAAGAAACACAAACAGGGCACAATCATGAATGTGTTTTTAAGCAAAATGTGATTGTTTCATGGGCGCTTCCACATTTCTTGACATCATACGTAGCCTTTGGCTTATCACTTTCATTAGTCGAAATTTCCCTTGATTCAAATTCGGCAGGCATCCCTGTCTAATTATAATTGATGAACTTTTACTGTACTATCGCGCTCAGTATGAGCTACACCACGCGAGCGCGTGGCCGAGCGCGCTGCAAGGTTGTACAGTAGCGACGATCGTGGCATTTTTTCGAGTTATCAGGAGCGAGTTTGGCTGATCCTGCGAATGCACATCGCCCCGACATGCTTGCTTTCACCCTCGCGCTTCTTTATTTGGAAGAACCTTTTGCCTTTCCATTTGCTCGTTGGTTCTGTCTTTACTGAAGAAAAATTCGAGCACAATACAGCGACTGCACCGCCCACCAGACATGTGCGAATCTTATCGAAGAATGAGCGTTAACTTCGTGCAAGAATGGATATGCAAGTGCTGTTTCAATTGAATTGGGTACTTTCAGATTGCGTCATGCTTCTAGAGAAAAGGGAGAGCCAGCGACGACGCGGGCCGTGCAACATTTTCAGTAAATTTTTTTAGCAGAGCTGTGCTGCCAATTCCCAACGCGTCGCCATTGATACCGTTTCGGTGATCGCTAGCAGCATTTCTTCTATGGGCGCAGCAGTTGTTACTTTGTTGTTTACAACAACTACGCTGACAATATGTTTTAATAACACTAGTTATGAGCATAAACCACCCTCCAGTCAGTTCGGCAAGGAAAGGAGGAGGCAGGAAGCACTTTTCATGGATACGTCAACATGAGATTGTGTGCAGTGTTCTCGAATAATAAACTCAGCTGGCTTTCGAAAATCATTGTGTGGACATCAAAAGAGCGCAAAACACTGCTAGAATAAAAAAAGGTTACTTATATTTAAGTGAAAACAAAAGCTGCGCTGCTTTTTTCGTTTTTTATTTTTGAGTAATATCCATTAAGTGTAGCTTGAAATGGTGAAGAAAAGTCAATTTCTCGCAGTCAAAGAAATTAGCAACAGAAAAATACCACGAATATTGTAATATTTCTTCGCTGGAATACAAAGCAAATAACATAGTGAACAATCCATAGTCAAAGTAATTATATGAATAACAATGCGAATAATGCATATTGACTTCATTCAGAACGCATAAAAAAGGCAGAATTGTGCGCAAAAATAAAACGAAATGAAATTACACTAAGGTGCAAACCATAAGAAGCAACTACATGGGAATTTCTGCTATTCCGGCCGGTAACTTCGACGATGGTGCTTGGCTGCGGACCCAATACTGACCGGCTGCTGCTGAACCGATGGCGCGTCGGCGCTGATAATATTAAGAAGCAAGAACTCGAGTGACGGGACAGGAAAGCAGATGAAGCGGTCGCCATGCCTTAGTAGCGGGTCATGGCCCCTTGCACGGCAATCACATCCCGCATTCTGGACTGTAGTGACGCGTACAGATTGTCAATGAAACTGCGTTCATTTTGGAGGCGCATCCATTCTTCTTCGACAGCGCTCCATAGCTCATCG
The DNA here is from genome assembly GCA_013339685.2 of Hyalomma asiaticum. Classification (NCBI taxonomy): domain Eukaryota; kingdom Metazoa; phylum Arthropoda; class Arachnida; order Ixodida; family Ixodidae; genus Hyalomma; species Hyalomma asiaticum. The sequence continues at coordinate 12,241 of JABSTT010004137.1, read as the reverse complement.
GCGGATGAACTGTGTAATCCTCTTTTGCACAGCTGGAGCTTCATTCTGCCCCATACAGCCTCAATGATGTTGAGGTCTGCCCCTTTGGGGACCCACCTGAGGCACCGCACCCCTCGTATGTTGAGGAGCTCTTCAACAACCTTTGCAGTGTGGACAGGTGACAGGTCTTGCTGGAACAGGAAGCCCCCGTCAGGGAAAGGCCCGTCCAATGCATAAGGTATCATGACGTAATCGAGGATGTCGCAATACTTTGCCGATGTCAGCAGTCCCTCAATGCGGTGCAAAACGCCAAGCCCATCACGGGACATAGCGCCCCAAACATTAACAGCCGTGCGTCCGCTCGATGCTACTTCTTGCACGTAGAGGGGGTCGTAGCGGGCGTTGGCAGGGCGCCACACACGCTGCTTTTGGTCCCAGCGTGTTGTGAACGTAGATTCGTCAGAAAAAAGTACGTCCGTGGTCCAGGAGACGTGTTCTTTTGCGAAGTTAAGACGCACCGTCTTGTTTGGCAAGGAGAGGCCTGGGCTGCAATGTGGCTCTTCAGTTTACCTTCCACTAGCCGTCGTTTTATTGTCGACGCGCTTGCAGACACTCCGGCGGCCGCACCGATCTCTCTGGCAGTACTGAAGGGGCTTGCCTTCACGGCGTCGAGGATGTCGGCGTCCTGAGCAGCAGTAGTTGCACGAGGGTGCCGTTTATGTGGAGCGTCGCTGATGCGGCCTTCTTTCCTATGAGCTTGGATGATGCGATTTACGGTCTTATAAGACCTCCCCGTCATCCCTGCTATTTGGCATTGAGTATACTGCTCCTGGGACAGTTCAACTATCCGCAGGCGCTCACTGTTAGGCACTCGGGACATTTTCCAATGTGAAAAACATTCAGTGTTTCACAGTGCACGCTACACACAGCCACTTTCACGTAATACGGTAAGTGGCGCATCAGCCTGGAATTCCCAATTGAATAAAATGAAGCAAACAAAAAGAGCAAGGCTAAATATCACGTGTTTTGTGAAGCTCCCCCCAACTTGCCAAGCACAAAATTTGGTCTTCAGGACACGGTGGCAGTTATCATTTTCGAAGCTGATATCCCCGCAGGGCCAAATGAGGGCGAGCAAATGGGGCGATGTGCATTCGCAGGAACAGCCAAACCCTCTCCCAATAACTCGAAAATATGCCACGATCGGCGCTACTGTACAACCTTGCAGCGCGCTCGGCCATGCGCTCGCGTGGTGTAGCTCATACTGAGCGCGATAGTACATACTTATGCTACCAACCAGTACATTGCAGCTTCTACATTGTGCAGCTTGGAAGCACTCGTGGCAACACTCAATTTGATCCATTCTCTTGCATCCTGTGTTTTTGCCTGTGCAGCGTGCATTTGAAGCCCTGTGCCAGAGCACCCATCTGTACGGCAGGCGTTTGGTTCTCGAGTGGGCCTCTACAGATGACCAGGAGGTGGATACGCTGCGCAAGAAGACTGCTGACCATTTCCTCCGAGGCGGTGAGTGGTTTGCCATGGCTGTTCTCCAGTCTTGTAATATATAGTGCCACTAAAAAACCCTTTTAAACTTACAGATATAGCTGCATATGCAAACTTTTATTGCAATATTTTTTTCCTGTGTCGTCAAGAGCCCCCTCTCATGTCACATTTACGCAGATTACATCGATTTGTTACTGTTATAGTGGAAAGGGACATTTCAAAAAGTTCCTCAAAGTACGAGATTTCTACATAACGAAAGGGAAGGGGGTCAAGGGCTTGTTTTATTTGTTAGAAACAACTTAATGAAACAACAAACATTGAAGCCTAGGAAACGACTTCTTGCGCATAGATTGCTTCAGGAAGTAAGTTTAATATTTGCTGAACTTACAGGCTGATTATGTATTTTTTCAAAATGCAGATATTGTAGTTCTTGATGCACGTCTCATCTATGCAATTAATTGGCAAAAATAATCAAATAGCATACTCTAAAGAAATTGGCTTTTCTTACTGTGCGTACAGTTTCTGTGCATAGTTTTTAAAAACGCAAGGTAATGCTGTCAGAAATACATCCGGGCCTGCAGTTCACCTGCACAATCTAAACAAAGTTAGCCCCTTCCGGACTCAGAGGAAGCGACATAACATGGCTACACAGTCTGCATCCTTTACAAGGGATCTGTGTGCTGCAGACCTTTGGATATAAGGGACTATGTTTCTGCCTTAGTTTATTCTACTTGTTTAATTAGCGCCGCAAGCTTGGCTTTTAATGGACTACTTCCAGTAGAGTATCGGCTATGGCTAATGAAACTAGCGGCAATTTAACTGAACATGTAAAGTGCGCTCTTTTTCCTGCTGACATGGGCTGACAGCGGACTTGATGATGCAAAGGTGTGGTCAGTTAAATCACGTCAACTTTAAATTCCCACTCACATCATATGCAGCCTTGAGTTAAGCATAGCCTGTAGCTGATTGCAGTCTAACGTAACGTCGATCACTTGCAGTCCACTGTTAGTTGTTGATATATCTTGTCTCCCATGCTAGTCTTTGGCATATCACTTTCGAAGATGCTTTTTCTTGCACAAGGTTTCCCCTAGTCGAGCGCGCAATACATTCAGCCATTTATGGACAACAGCAGCTCGGCACTGTGTTGGCCATGTTCATACAACAGCCAGAAATGTCACTGCTCACAGATTCACTGCACCCAGTGCTAATCTCATGAAACTGTTGCCGAAAGTGACCACCTCACTCTACCACCCTTGATGATGTCATCCGACAAATGCTTCCAGAAAATGGAAGCAAGTTTCACTGAGAAACGCAATCAAGACTGTAAAGAACGAAAAAGAAATCAGAAAGGCACCAAGCACCGCATCTGCTGTGAAAATTTTTAAAAAGAAGCTAGATACTGTAGGCACACTTTCCTTGATCCAGATGGAGCCGCCTGTTGTGTGGACTACAGTACAGCCAAGTTTATATCCTTCTACAGGTGCGTAAGAGCAAAGTTATGTGTTGCGCTCTATGGTGATCATGTCAGGGTGCCCCTACTTTCCAGAGTTCTGGCAACAGCGTGTGAGAGAGAGCACAAGAGAGCATTGGGTGGACACTACTGAAGACCAAACACCGCAAAACCTTTTAGTTTCATATGAAACCTTGTTTTGATTTTTTGGACAGTAAGCACCATCTGTGCAAAGAAGCTGTAGGTTAGTCACAAACATCTCGCAGATTTTCGAATGGTTTGACATTGGAACTTAAAAAGGATGATATCAGCGCCACCTGCCCGACTTAGGAGTTCGCACTTGTCCTGCAACACCTCCAAGATAAGGCGCCCTTTGTGGCATGCTGATAAATACCCAAGGATACATGCTAAGGCTTATGTCGTATCTCATCATCATCATCAGCCTGTCTACACCCACTGCAGGGCAAAGGCCTCTCCCATAGATCTCCAATTTTCCCTGTTCTGTGCTAACTGGGCCCAATTTATCCCCGCATACTTCCTGATCTCATCTGTCCACCTAACTTTCTGCCGCCCCTTGCCACACTTGCCTTCTCTAGGGATCCACTCTGTTACCCTTAATGACCAATGGCTGTCTTGTCTTCACATTACATGGCCCACCCACGCCCATTTCTTCTTCTTAATTTCTATTAATATGTCCCTAACACGCATTTGTTCCCTAACCCACTCTGCTCTCTTTTTGTCCCTTAAGGTTACACCTACCATTTTTCGTTCCATAGCTCGCTGCGTCGTCCTCAATTTAAGCTGAACCCTCTTAGTTAGCCTCCAAGTTTCTGCCCTGTAGGTGAGTACAGGTAAGATGCAGCTGTTACCACTTTCCTCTTCAGAGACAATGGTAAGCTACCATTCATTATCTGACCATGCTTGCCGAATGCACTCCATCCCATTCTAATCCTCCTAATTATCTCAGCCTCACGGTTCGGATCAGGGGTCCCTACCTGGCCTAAGTAGACATATTCACTTACTACTTCCAATGCCTCGCCATCTATCTCAAATTGCTGTACTCGCCCAAGGCTATTAAACATTACTTTAGTTTTCTGCATATTAATTTTCAGGCCCACTGTTATACTTTGCCTGTTAAGGTCAGTAATCATGCTTTGTAGTTCATCTGTCGAGTTACTTAGCAAGGCAATGTCATCAGCAAATCAGAGGTTACTGAGGTATTCCCCATTAACCCTTATGCCCAGCTGTTCCCAAAGCAGTGTTCTAAATACTTCTTGTGAACATGCTGTGAATAACATTGGAGAGATTGTGTCTTCTTGTCTTGTGCCCTTCCTTATAGGTATTTTGCTGCTCTCATTATGGAGGACTATAGTGGCTGTGGAGCCATTGTAGATGTCTTCCAGTAGTCTTGCATATTGCTTGTCTACGCCCTGATTCTGCAAAGCCTGCATGACGGCTGAGGTATCGACCGAGTCAAACGCTTTTTCGTAATGTATGAAGGCTATATGTAGGGGTTGGTTATACTCTGCACATTCCGCTATCACCTGATTGATAGTGTGAATATGGTCTACTGTTTAGTAGCCTTTATGAAACCTTGCTTGTTCTTTAGGTCGACTGAAATCGAAGGTGGCACGGATTCTGTTAGCAATTACCTTGGTAAATACTTTATAGATGACTTGCCTAATCAAGTCATGCCTTCCCTAATCAAATCTTTTGTTTCGTGGGAAAGTTTGCTAGTAGTCTGTCTACCAATCGTACCTCCTACTTCTATTGCATACTCTGTGACAATGCGTGTGAGGTTATTGCTGACTTCCTGAATGCAAATGTCTGACAGCTTATCAGCCGGTAATTTTTCAGGTCCTTTGTGGCACCTTTCTCATGGATTAGGATGATGTTTGCATTCTTCCAAGATTCCAGTATGCTCGCAGTCATTAAGCATTGTGTATGCAGGCTTGCCAGTTTTTCCAGTATAATCTGCCCACCATCCTTTAAGAGATCTGCTGTTATATGATCCTCACCGGGTGCCTTTCCCGCTTGCATCTCTTTCAAAGCTTTCATTACTTCCTCTGTCAGTACTGATGAGATGTTAGCCTCATCTAAACTGCTTCTCTGTTCACTATTATCCTGGTTATCGCGGCTGCTGTAGATCTCTGTAGAACTCCTCGGCTATTGTAACTATCTCATCCCTATTCGTGATCACGTTACCTTACCTGTCCCGTAATGCACACGTCTGATTTTTGCCTATGCCTAGACGTCTCTTCACCGCTTTCAGGCTCCTTCCGTTCTTTAGGGCATGCTCAGTCCGCTCCATATTATGCTTTCGTATGTCGGCTATCTTACGCTTATTGATTAACTTCAAAAGCTCCGCTAGTTCTATTCTGTCAGTTGCATTAGATACTATCATGCCTTGCCGAATCAAGTCATGCCTTCCCTAATGAAGTCTTCCGTTTCCTGGGGAAGTTTGCTAGTAGTCTGTCTACCGATCGTACCTCCTACTCCTATTGCATACTCTGTGACAATGCATGTGAGGTTATGCTGACTTCCTGAACGCAAATGTCTGCTTGCTCTGTTAGAGCTGAATATGTCACAGAGCAAGCAGACATTCGTGTTCAGGAAGTCAGCGATAATCTCACACGCATTGTCATGCAATGTCGTATCTATTAACCACTAAATGCAGGAATCCTGTGCTTATCTGCCCATGGGGCATGGGGGCGGGGGAGCCGTGTTACGATGACCCCCCCCCCCCCCCCGCTCTCCCCCCCAAATTTATGAGTGCTGCATAACCACCCTGTCCCCTACTTTCAACTTTTTTTTTCCACCCACGATATTTACACACCACACTGTATAGCACCCCCTCCCTTTAAGGTATTTCTTGCTACGCTGGTATATGTGCCATTTAAAGACCTTTGAAAGCTAGACAATATTTAAGCCTTGCACCTTTGCAAATACTGCTTGAGTAGTTCACCTAGTGTTGCCGCTTCAGCTGCTGTTACCGCCTTCCATAGCATAGGTGCAGCCGCAAAACGGTGAACCTAATGGTCAAAACTCGGTCGTCTATCACGCCCCAAGCCTTTGTACAGTGCTATATAGGCTTCCCCGCGTAGCTACCGTACTTGCAGTGGTGCACGCTTTACAGGGAACTGTGCCCGCAGGCGGTCATGGTTAAGCTACTGTGTTGCTTGCTCTCAGGATATCGAAGCGCAAATCTGTTACATATTGATCCTGCCTTTCTAAAGTGTTAGTTGGACCGTCATTCCAGGTTGCTGTTATTTAGCTTTTCTTTTTTTTTTTTGTCTCATCTCCTCTTTCCCTTCGCGTAGATAAACTAATTGTTTAGATGTCCAACTCGACACCTTCCCTCAGTTGTCCAAGTGATGTGTAGGCGTTAACAGCTGTGATTGACGCCCTGTGAAAGCGGGTAGCGCGCCCTCTATTCCCGGTGTGTGTGCATGGCATGGTGCTTGTTTCTTTTATCGGCGCACGTTTACTGCACATGCTATCTGGCAAGTCAAAGCCGCGAACACTACAACTCTTGTGGTTGTCTAATACACTGCTATTAGACGCCTACAAGACGCCTACTTTGCATTTTTCATTTACCAATAAATCGATAAGTCCTTAATAAATAAAATATAAGGAAACTATGCCCGAAAGTCTTGCAGACTGCCCTTTTGACAGCTTTCTCTCTCTTTGTCTGCTTACGCTGAAAGAATTTCTTCTTAAAAAAAAAACGTTATTTTCATTTCGACACGCGACGCTCAGGTCTACGTCCATCTCATGTTTCGGTGCTCCGACGTGCTTGCAGGAGGCCGCGTTAAGCTCCTGTTGGCTCCGATAGTCGGTGGACCGGGGCGACGTGCAGCGTCTTGAATGCTATCCGATTTCATCGAAATGGGAGAAACTGAAACCGTTTTTTTCGTGTCACCGTCCGATGGTACTCCATGCATATGTGCGAGGAATTTTACTTGAAATAGCGACTGCACTCGCTGTTGCTTGCGTCTCGTTTCAGTTCCTTTTTTGGAGGAAAGGGGAAGGGGGGACTGATTGACGCGCGCCTTTTGCAGCCCCGGGTTTCAATGTACGTTCGTTGAAATAGAGGGGGGAGGGTGGGGGGCTGGGGCTGTGTAGTGCTTCAGAAGGGTAGAAAAGCAGGACTTTGGCTTTCCGGGCAGCAGTTGAGCCATCGGCTGACGTTTTCTCGTGAAGGAAAACGAAAAAAATAATAATAAAGGCATATCAAGAACAAAGCTTTAAGGATTCATGAAAGAGGACCGTTATATGGGAAAAGCGCGCGCGCTGGATTTCAGGGCCATATGGGTTCCCGTTGACGTCCCTCTTTCTCGTTTCGAAAATTCCCGAACAAAAGAACTGCGAGAAAAGACGAGGCATAGGGAAGGCGAACGCGAAGTTGCAAAGGCAGGAGGGAAGTAAAGCCCGCGAAGTCCTCCTTCACACCGTATACAGCAGGGGAAGGAGATCGGCGTACGCTTATCGTCTGCCGTCGCACGGGAGCAGGCGACGTCGACACTCGTGGGGACCCATTGCTCGGTGGAAGAGGGGGCTGGGACTGTCGTCGGGGCGGGGGGCGCCGCGGCTGCTCTGGGGACCGGAAACCTGCAGGTCCGCTGTCTCGCGCTCTCTTGCCGTTCCTGTCCCGCGCCGCATTGTCCGCGCTGCTTCTCCTCTTGCAGCGTATATACACTGTGTGAGCTGGTCGCAGCGCTATCCGTCCCCGGGTTATAATCTTTTTCTCTTTTCCCCCCCTCTCATTCTTCCTGTTTCTATTTTTTTTTTTTTTCTGCCGGTTCTCTGTTTTCATGCGGGCGCGCGCGGGTCGGGCCGGTCCTTCCGATTTAAAGTTTAAAATGTTAATCCTAATCTGGCCGGCGGCGCGTGCGCGAGACAGGCTGCTGGGGGCGGCGAGGTGTTGGGTTCGCGACGTTCGAGTGGCAGGCGGGCACCGATTATGGCGCGCGCTACCAAATCCGGGTGGTTATTTCTTTATACGGTTATTTTTTTATCTTTTTTGTTTTCCCGTTCGCTCCTTTTCTGTCGTAATCGCACTTCCTTCACTGCTGCTGCTGACGCGCTCGCGTTTCCGCCACTGCGTACCGTCGATCAGGGACGCGCGGTGACTTCGAGCGGCGCGATTGGCTGGGCGCGGCTGTCGCGGTTGCGCAACATGTAGTCCACGCTTAGTTCCGACGTCGACGTGTGCACGTGCCATCACTTTTGCCTCTACACACATGGGCGTCTTTCTTTCTTGGTCGTGTTGCCGAAATTTTATTTGGAGTGCGTCGCTTCGGCTAGCACGTACGTTGCTGCTGCTGCTGTTTGTGTACGGGTGGGTTCACGTGCGTGTACTCTTTTGATGAGCTGCATTGTCCGTTCGCTCCTGGGATTCGTGCCCGATGTCGTGCGTTTCCTCTCTGAGGCAGGTTTGACATGCGCTTGGGCGAGTCCGACCGTGTCCGTCTCAACGTCTGCGATCTGAGCTGCGGTGGCTCTCTCCTGTTGCTGCTGGCTTTTGGACCTTCTTCTTGACAGTTTGCTCATATAGTGCTACAACCCCCGAGCCACCTCGATCTGTCTGTCCTGTCGGAACACGTTGCGAAGCGACGAATGGCTGGGTGCGGAGATTGCGGCGTGAGCATGCCCTCGAGACCGGTGATGCAATCGGACCCGTCCATGGTGCGAGCCGAGCTGTATTCACGGTGAAGGAACGATGTTAGAGAATTGGAAGCGGGGCGTGTCGGTTTAGCATATTCTGAAGTGAAAGGTGACAACACGACGGCATGCTCATGAGAGAGGCACACATGAGGCGCGACTTCCAGCGAAGCGCACGTGTTGTGTGCATTGCGATAATGTTTCATGCATTCCAACCCGATTTTAGCGAACGTCGCAATTTCCCGAAATTTGTTTGATATATCCACCATTTAGAAATAGGCGAATCCGCTTTTTTTTTTTAACGAATTTCAGCGTCTGGTTCGTTGTAGGCATCGTTGTGAACAGCGAACCCGAAATACGCTACAGACAAACCATGGCAGTCGCCGAGACTTCGACAGCATATTGCGCAGAAACGTACAACTGTATGCAATAGGCAGTATTTCAGCTGAACTGTAACCACGGTTGGACTGGAGGAGCGCGCGCCTCCAGACCGGCTGTGGTTACACTAACGATTTTCCTTCCCTCTGCTCGCTGCGTCGTCCTCAGTTTAAACTGAACCCTTGTGCTTCCAGGTTTCTGCGCTATGAGTAAAGTGCCAGCAATGCGCGACTGTTGTGCACTTGCCTCTTTTGGGGACACTATAGTAAACTGCCCTCCGTGACCTCGGAATCCACGTGAAGGACACTCCACCCCATCTTATTATTCGCGCTACTTCGGCCTCATGATTCGGATCTGCGCTCACTACCAGCCCTTCGTAAATGCATTTGCTGGACACTGCCAGCGTCAATACCTTTCGCAAACCGCTGTTGCCTGCGGATACCGTTGAACGTAAGTTCAGTTTCCCGCGTAATAAATATCACACGTACTCCTCAAAAGACGCCCTGAATGCTGAGAGCGAGGTCTTATCGGCATTGTTATAGATTTCTTTAAAAACTAATTAGAAACTCGTTCTCAGCGTGCACGTTCTCGCAATATGCTCCCCGACAAGCCGAGGATGCCTCGCCACTCCGAGCTCCATTGACGCTGAGAGTGTGGCACGCTGCAAGTGTGCAAGTGAAAGAAGGGGAGTAACAACCGAGTAGGCTGTAACACGTAAGAAAGGAAGAAAATGAAGCTGTGAACAGGAAAAAAAAAAGGGGGGGGGGGGGGAGGGGGAGGCGTACACTTTGCCGTGGCACCTAGCCTTCTTCTAGACGGAGGTTTGGCGGGGAAGAAGAAGGAGCGTGCTGCCGCGTCGGATTTCCTCATTTCCTCCGTGTCGCCGCCGTCCGACGATCTGCTGCTGCCGCTTCTGCTGCTGCTGCTGCTCCTTTTGTTGTCGAGGAGCTCGCAGTTCCCCCGACCGCCGCGTGACAGTTCGATTAGGAAAAACATGACACCCGCTTCCCCAGCGCCGTCGGGAAGCGCCTCCCACGTGGCGAGCTTTCCCTTTTTTTTTTTGTTTTCCCGCTTCTTTCTGCTGTTGTTTTCGTTTCCGAACCCCTACATCCCGTGCTTGTCGCGCGTTGGTCTGTATCCTTCGTTCACTGCTCCTAGTCTCTCCTTGCCTGCTTTTTGTTTTTGTATTTGTTGACCATTTGATCAAGCTCGTCGTGCTAGCACGGTAGTCGGCTACCTGGTCGTGCGTTACAGGGATGACGTTTGCCTTCATCTTCTTTTTCTTTTTTTCTACGTTCATTTGATACGACACGACGGTACTTCATGCAAGAACAGTTATAGCGTTCCGCCAGCGCACTTCCTACCCACGCGTGATTGTGAAAGCACAAGCGTACACGCAGTCGTTCTTGGTTGTGTCCCGTTAGGTAAACGGTCGGGAGCTGGGGTTGTACGAAGCGTGCGTAGTTTGCGCAACAGAACTTTCGAAACTGTCGCCGTGTGATGATGCAGATGCACGGTGAACTGCGATTGAGACGTAGCGGAGGTAGTGGACGAACATGAACCTTTATGTGTATAAATGCACTAAGGTAATTGTCCCTCCTCCTCGCGGCGGAGGGGTGTGGTGGAGAAGGGGTGAGGAGGTGAGCCCAGGCTACTCGTACAGGACCTCGTGGGCCCTTGCGACGCCTTCGGCCTGCTCTGCAATGTGTGATTGCGCTCTTGGACAGGAGTTAAGTAGCGCACCCCCCCCCCCCCCCTTCCCCCTCTTGTCTGGAAATTTACCCCTTGTCTGGAAATTTACCCCTCATGGATGTCTTTGGGCGTGCCAGGAGTATGTGGCTGAGATTGATGGCCTGAACACCAGAAAGAAACATACATGTGCGCATCAAGATAACCAATCTCTGCTTCGTGTGATGGTACAGAAGGCTTGGCGGCGCAGCTATCTCCGACTTTGAAGATAAAATAGGCTACAACAAGCTCGCGCCGTGTACGTATTACCTTGTGCCGTGCAAAGGACGTAAATGTAGTTAAAGAAACCGTCCGTCTATGCTTGTAGGACTGGTACGCGGAAGGCGTCGTCATTCTGGGAGGGGTTGAGTTCAGTAAGGAAAGTCTGTGTTTTAGGTGGTGTCACAGACAGGGCACAATGTCATGTAGTATATGGTCGGGATTTAGTGTACGTGTGGCCTAACGGGTGACTTTTTTTTTTTTTTTGCGTAAGAAGAGAGAATTCTGCTGCTAGTTGGTTGAGTTCTAAATCTAATGATGGAGCGTTAGCGATTATTTGTAATGCTGACGTTCTGGTTGTGTGAAACGAACCTGGGCGTGCGTGCGCGGTCCGTCGGCGCTGCTGTTGACTACTGCTACCTCGCTAGCCGTCATCAAAACCTCTTGTTGGGCGAGTTGGTACATTCTTGAAACCTAAAGGCACCGGCGCAACCAGACGACACAGAAGGAGAGACAAGGACACACGAGCGCGGACTAACAACTGGCTTTATTTGGAAAAAATGACGTGGTTTTATAAGTGCCTCAAAGAAGCATGGGAAATGGAGGGGGACAAAAAGAATAAGAGGGGGGGGAGGTGACATGTCAACAACGCAGGCGCAAAAACAACCAGGAAAGCACAAGAAACCAATCCAATATATTGCTTAGCAATGTAACCCCCCGATAGCCGCATCAAGAAGATTAAATTCCGCGTCAAACAGAGCTATAGACGGGGTGCTTATGCACTTGCTGCCAAGTTTTCTAATATGGTAGGCTTCCAGACTTAGACGTGCAATTTTATCACTGCTCTTGCCTAGGATCTTCGTCTCCTTTAACCGCGCCACACAACCAGGACACTTGATGACATGCGCAACCAAATGGGCGTACTTGTCATGTAGTTTGTTCAGATTTAGAGCGTGTTCCCCCAATCGGTCATTGACGCAGCCGCCAGTTTCGCCGACGTAGAACATCCCACATGACATGGATGCAATAGACCACTCCAGTGGAACATTTTACTAACGGCGTTGGTGGTTCTTCCAGCATCCACGTGCAAATACGTGGGCACAACTTTCCCAGCTTGTTTGGGGCAGAGAAACGAATAGGCACACCGTGCCTGTTTGCCACCTTCTTGAAATTGTGGGAAAGCTTATGGATGTAAGCTACAACCTCAGGCGTAGGGGCCTTCTGGTGAACCTCTGCCGTAGTGCTTCCCGTTCCACGCTTGATTTTTTTTTTTTTTTTTTTTTTTGAAGGAGTGATTCAGAAACGGCAGTCAAGACCGAGAGG
>JABSTT010004136.1:0-23282 GCA_013339685.2 Hyalomma asiaticum | reverse complement strand
GGAAAGGAAGGTGAGGCGGGGTCGGTGGGAATGCAGAAGGGAAGCGTGCAGACCACAGCACATCCTCATACAGTATAGTGCACTAGTGCGTAGCTGTCCGCGCTTCTGATCTTTGCAGCACTAGTGTGCAGCTCGCCGGTATTTTTTTCTCAAAAGAATTATCGCAGGCAAGGGGCAGCAAAAAGTATACATTTCGGTTGCCAAGCAAGTACGCTACAACTGCGCGACGGCAGGCTTGCCACACGATATACGAGTAAACATATTGCAGCTGCACTTATAGTGATGGTGTTCTGTAAATGAATCTAGTGTGTGGTAAGCATGTCATAGCCAACACCATATGCTCTGATACATTCGTATGATTTTGTGCACCTTGCTCGATTCCGTACAAATACTTCAAAGAAGGACGCTAATGACGACACAGCAACGCCCTGTATGGTGCATTTCCGGACAAGACAGACTCTCGACTATGAACTAACGTGAGTGCCAACCGTACATCGTACATGAGCTACTATCAGTCACAACGGTGTTGTCGTTCTTTCTTGCCCTTTGTTGAGCATGCTCATGAGTGAGTACTCCTGAGCTTCCACAATGACCTGCTCCTAATAGTAAGTTGGCCGAATGCCAAACAATTGTCTTGGGAAATTTCCACGCTGACTGTTTCGCAAGACACCGATTCTCACATTGCGTGGGATCTGCAGGAGTCATTGTTCTTGGGGAGGGGGGGAGGGAAATAAAAACGTGGTTGATCCCTCTGCAACAGGAATCTGTATAACAGGCAAGTTAAACTACCTTCGCGGAGTTGTGGAAAGCATAAGCGGCAATCTGGCGAATCGAGGGGCGGGAGGGATGGCTTGGGTACTGTGGACATAAGAACACTTTAATCAAGATATCACCGCATCTCGACACGGCGCAGGGATTCTCGGCAGTTGTACAGAGACAAAGTTTTCGAACGACTCACACTGCTCTGAAACACTGAATTGCACACGCTAGAGCCTTGCGCAAGCCTGCCATGATCGGGGATCGCCGCAAATGGTGACGCCTTGAAGAGAAACCGAACAGGTTGTCAGCGGATCGTTGTGAAAACACAGCCCACTGCAACGAAAGGAGAATGATTTACTTGTTACAACCGTCTTCTCGATCCTGAGGCAGTGCGCGTCGCAACTCAACACACCTGGCCACGCAAGCAATTTTGTAGCGAACGCGCTGGTACTTTGCTCGTGGAAACGCGCCGTCACGACGCCGCCAGGGACCTTCCTCGGCGGTTGAGGCGCGAACATATCGAAGCGCTGACTGCCGGCGCGAATCAGCACGACACTCTGCTTGCGCCTCTCTCTACTTACTAGATGGCGGTACCACCGCAGCGAACCTACGCGAACCAAGGTGTGCAGTATGAGGCGAGTTAATTTAAGAGTAATTTTGCTTGTTAAACACATAGTTCACTGTACTAAACACCTTTGCTTTAACCGAAGGCAGTTAATGTAACTTATAAATCGCTGTAGTGAACATATTGTCATGTGGTCGTGACGCACCCAGCACTCAAGGGGAAGCACGCAAACTCAAGCGATGTCAGGCGAACTGTTTATTGGCCAACTTGTGCCCAGCAAATAAGCCAATGACAATGCACCAATAGCGGCTGAATAGTCGTCGGTCGACAGAAAAACGACAAGCAGCACAATGAGTCAGCTTTTATCACACGTCATAACGCGTTCTCGCATTATCTCTGGAATTCCAGAAGTTACTCAAATGTGCGCGTCAGCATGCAAAGTTTCAAGAATGGTCGACACGGTTCCCGAAGTGACATGCAAGATAAACGCCGCCTGCGTTGGGCGTAACAGAAAACTCACCGTTTGCTCACCGCAACAATCAAAGCAAGCGCGTGATTCACCGGAGGTTATAACAGCGTTCTCTTTAAACAAGGAAAACAACCGCACGTGTCAATAAAAGTCCATCTGTTCCCTGTTTGAGCGATGTGGGGGTGGTATATCCGTGGAGCTTCGCTCCTTCGTCAAAGCCCGTTGAAGGAGGGTTCGAGTCCGCCTGGGTGGAACTTTTTCAGTGTGAATGCAAGTTCGTTATTTTCAAAGTTCACTACTGTTACCGGAAGTACGTCACTGATTTCTTGGGACCTTGGCATAAAACACTTTTGTGCTAGCAATGGACTATTTGGATCTTCAAAAATGGAATCTTCAACCATTGTTGGAAGGATTCGTTACCAAGGTATGCAGCATCGAGGTATACTTCACAAAACCAACGTGGGCGTTTACTTTGGCACGCGCAAGAGTCAGAGCACGGGCACTAACGTGCGGATATACCCTCGTAATCCGCGCATTTACCGAACTATGAATGTCGCCACCTGCATGGAGCAGCGGTAGAGGAGTGCGCCGAGACACTCAAGCGAGAATCATTCTTGAAAGTTATGTTCCGTTGAGTCGTGTTTGGATTCCGTCTTTAAAATTTCTTTTATTGAACAACGCAGATGCTCAGAATACAGCATGAATACACCGATACCCCGTCGTATTTGTTATTATTTTATTATTTATTACATACTCCTGACCTGCTTACCAGGTCTTACAGGATGGGCATACAGACCTCTTCGCTGCAAGAGTAACATAATAGATGCACACAGACAGAGTGACATCAGTAATAACTGCAAAAAGCCATATGGAGAAATGATACACAGTGCAAACAGCATACATTGGAACATTTTATAACAATTTAGGAAAAACAAAAGCACAACAAATAGCATAATTTCACCCACTGGAACGTACTAATACAAAGAAAGCAATACGTATCTCTGCAAATGCGTGGTCATACAGTAGTAATAGTACAATTTGTTAATGTTATTGAGTGCATTTAGGAATAAATCAACTGTTGTACATTTCACAATATCGGCTGTTAGGCTATTCCATTCACGGGTAGTTCTGGGAAAAAAAGAATACTTGAACGTATCTGTGCGGTTTATGCAATCTACAACTTTCTTCGAATGACATGAGCGCACAGCGCATTCACTTGTATGTTTAATGTGCACTGTTTTTGCTAATTCCAGTTTTACCCTGAAAAGTGAGCTAAAAAAGCTTCAGCCTCTCCGTTCTTCTTCTTTCTTGTAGTTTTCCGAGCTCAGCTTTAATAAAAGAAGTGAAGGTGATGTGCGCCAACTATAACAATTAAACACAAAACGCACAGATTTTATTTGGACCATTTCTATTTTTTAATGTTGGACATAGTAAAGGGATCCCGCAGAGCAGCTGCGTATTCTAATATTGGTCTAATAAAAAGTTTTGTATGCTAGAAGTTTGATGTGCGGTGTAGCATTTGCGATGTCCTTCGCAAGTAACCGAGCTTTTTCATTGCCCTTGTTTCAATATGTTCCTTCCATTTTAAGTCTGATGTGAGTATTGTCCTAAGTATTTGTGTTTAGTGACCTCCGATAAAGCATGACCAGCGATGCGACAGGTAAACAAAAGCGGCTGTTCTTATACGTAACTCTCATTGCCACTGTTTTATTATGATTAATTGTCATCTGCCATCTTTTACACCGCGAAAAGCTTTATTTTTACAGGTAGTCTAGTAAAATATCATTTATCAATAACAGAAGAACAATGGTCCCAAAATTGATCCTTGAGGCACACCTGATTTCACGAGGGCGGAAGTCGAGCTTACGCCATCAATGGTAACACACTGGCTTCTCATTGAAAGATAAGGTGCTATCCACGCAAGTAATTTGTCATTTTTCTTAGTGGTTTCGTCAAAGCCTGGTTTGGAAAAGGTATGGAAAGCGGTTCCACTAGCTTCGAGAACGAAGGACAATTTAATCAAACCTTCAGAGTATGTGCAAGAGTGCGTATCTAGGACGAAAGGAGAAATGGAATCTACCCACGAAAATAAAGTTATCTCATATTGGAGATGGGGTCGAGTAGATACACCAGAAATACCAAAATCCTGAGCGGACTCAAGACTGTTTATTAGCGTTAGTGTAATGGCGCATGCAAGCTGATCGATCGGCAAGCCTTTTAGGTCACTGGGATGGCAAACTGGGCCAGTTAATAATTCTGAGGTTCATGCCCCGAAGCCGCAATAAGATTATGAGAGAGAAGCCCGTAGCGTTGGATTTCGGAAATTTTCACTGCCTGGGGTTCTTTAACGTGCACTGATATTGAACAGTACACGTGTTTCGACATTTCGCCTTCATCGAACTGCAGTCGCCGCATCCGGGATTTGATACCGCGACCTCCGGTTCAGCGGCCGAGTGTCATAGCCACTGCACCAGCTTGCCGAGGCCACTGGGCGAGCTGGTAACTGTTAGTTCTAACAGTTACCAACTATATTGTAACTGTTAGTTCTAACAGTACCAATGTCCATTGTAACTGTTAGTTCTAACAGTTACAATGGACGCTACGAGAAAACAGGACGACGGCTTCCTGACAACGCTCTTACGGCGCTCTGTTTAAGTGTTGACAGAATATTGTGCTTTGTTCCAAAGCACCGATACAGTAAAAGTTTTGACGCACTGCGTGTAAAGATTGGCAGGTTTCTTCAATATGAAATTTCTATCACCTATGATAAGGTTGGCTGGCTGTTAGGCCCTCGGCTGTGGCGGCTTTTCCGCGGGTTCTGCTTTTGAGTAACCACTTAATATTATCAAATGTTACGCAAGACATAACACAAGAAAATTGAATGGTTTTAGTCGTTTTAGGATGACTGATGTATGGAGTGCAACGGAGTGTATACCTAGCCACCTAGCTGCTTCTTACTGCTTCTATGCGTGCTGCTTGTCTTGTTTACTATTGTTTCGCATCTGTTTTGTGGTATACGTCCTTGTGCTACTGGGTATGCTATTATCTAGGACCCGCCAGAATAGATAGAATTTTTGTTCTCACCGTTATTTATTCACTGTATTATTTTTACTTCATATAGCTTATTTATTATCTTTAGTCATAGCCCTTGCGTTTAGCTTCAATTGGCTCTCGTGACATCAGTATCGCATCACGTCGATGCACATTTCCCACAATAACAGCATTACAAGGGAAAGAACATCTTAGCTTAATTTTGGCTATTTTGGAGCAAAGGAATTTGCAGAGTGATGTTACTGCAAAGGGATACGTTTGTAATTTTTTCATCCATGATAGTATGCTAAGATTCTTTATCAGTTCGGTAAGCTCGGGTAGCTCAGTGTTTATTACACAATTAAACGAGGAACTATCCCATATATCTATTCGATGCACAAAATCAGCTTACCGTGCAAAAGCCAGTACTGTTCAGAGGTGCATTTGGATAAAGACAGCATTCCTTGTTTGGGTGCGATGTTCATAATATATTTTTTATCTTGTTCGCAATCTTCCGCCCCTGGGCTGTCTTTCAGATACGCCGGTGCCGCCTCCCCATCGTGGGCTGCTCCTAATCTGTACGATAACGATTGTGCACGTCGCTATTCAAAGTGAAGGGAAACTAAGGCATATAGTGACAGACGTACGCTAAAGGCATCATGCAGTGTGGACCACCCTTAACATAGGCATAGTATTTCTGTTGCCCTGAGTAACAATATGGGCGCAATATGCAGGCTCGCAACCAAAGGTTTCAAGTTTCAAGTTTCAAGTTTATTTCAAATATTATTACAAACATAAAATATTACACAAAATAATTATACAGAAGGAGGTCCGAAAGCACTAGGCTGCCGGGGGACCTCCTGTCCGAAATTGCAAAGAAAAAGAACGTAATTAGCAGTGAATAGCAACATAACAAGGAAAACGAATGATTTAACGGAACAACAATAAGACAATTATAATTAAACAAAAGTGATAAAACAAATGAATCATGAAAATATGCGTTTAGTAATTAACCAAATAAGAAAACAATTCTTTTTTAAAAGGACTGATTATGGCACACTGTTTGATATGGGATGGTAATGAATTCCATATGAACAAAGCAAGAAAATACCCAGTATGACGGCCATAATTAGTACGAATAGCAGGTAGTAAAAAATTTCCATTTGAGGCAAATCGAGTTCGGTTAAAGTTACGTAGAGCATCATGGCAAAACACACTTGATGGTAGAAGATGAATCAATGTCTTGAAGAGCGTGATGGTGAGATGATACTTAAATAAACTAGCAATAGGAAGCATACTGAAGTTATAAAGCAATGATGATGCATTACTGCGATATGAATTGCAAGTTATTATTCTAATGACTTGATTCTGAATATGCTAAATGGGAGATAGATGGGTTATGTATGTATTTCCCCATGTAGTGATACCATATAATATGACTGTGAATAAAAGCGTAATATAGTTCGATTAAGGTCGAGGTGTTAAATAGTTACGCACCCTGATTAAAATTCTAATACCGAATGCTAGTTTTTTCCTTAGGTGCGTGACTTGGTTAGAATATTTTAGTTTGCTGTCAAGAACAACTCCTAAAAAAGAGCATTCGTTATAAGCGTAATGAGTATGTCGCTTAGTTTGATTATGACTGGGATGGAAGGACTTTATTATTTGAGTGAAAAATCATGAACTTAGTTTTCGTAGGGTTAATACTGAGGGAGTTGCAACTGCACCAGGTTAAAATGCTATTTAGATCCTTCTGTAATTTAAGCGTCAAAGAGTGAACAGATTTGTCAGTGGCAAGTATGGTAGTGTCATCTGCATAAAGAAAAGGTTCAGAGTTAGTAACTGTTTGAGGAAGGTCATTCACATAAATCAAAAATAAAAGGGACCAAGAATGGACCCTTGGGGGACGCCTTGATTAGTAGTCAAAAAGTTTGATAATGTGGAATGAACATAAACAGCCTCTTGACGATTGGAAAGGCAATTTTTAATTAGGGTTAGTGCAGGTCCAACAATACCAATAGATTCGAGTTTGACTTCCAGGATGCTGTGATTAAGGGAGTCAAAAGCTTTGGTTAAATCAATGAACAATGCTCCAGCAAATTCACCAGAATGAATAGCTTTTTTAATCTTGTGAGTGAAAGTTAGCAGTGCAAGATTTGTAGAAAAAGCTGGTCGGAAGCCTAACTGTTGAGAAGTTAAAATAGAAAATTTAGATAAGTAATTAGTTATACGTTTCTCAATACACTTCTCTATTATTTTGCTAAAAACTGATAAAATAGCTATAGGGCGATAATTAGAGATGCATGTTCTGTCGCCTTTCTTGAACACTGGAATAATTTTTGCCTTCTTTAATTGTAATGGAAATGATCCGGTCTTGAAAGTTATATTAATAACAAGGGATAGAGGGACGGCAATGTGATGGGCAATTAACTTAATGTTGGACGTGCGAATGCCGTCAAGTCCAGCAGCAGTCACCTTAAGTTTACTAATGATGCTAATTATTTCATTAGTGTCTGTTGGAAAAAGATAAAATGATTGTGAAGAGCGCACCCGAGATTCATTCAGGGTTAGGGGCGGGCTAGAAGCTTGACTGCAAAAAAATGAATTGAATTCATTCGCAATGTCGATTGGCTGGTCAAAGACGCGGCCAGCAGCTTGGAGCTCAGTAATAGATAATTCAGTCGTGTTCTTGTTTAAGAAGGAATTAATAATTTGCCGTTGCTCTTTGCAGTTGTTGCCAGCGCGCGTTATTTTGTCTTCATAATATTTCTTTTTGGCAGTTTTTAACAGTCTATTCAGGGTGTTAGAATAGGAAGTATAACGAGATTTTAGCTTGATGTTGTAGGGACGTCGTTTAACTTTGTTATAAAGGTTTTCTTTTTTGCGCATGCATGTCAGTAGACTGTTTGTTGTCCATGGATTATGCGGCGCTGAATAGATTCTCTTGCATTTGACAGTTGTGATACTGTCATGAAGGCACTTACTAATACGAGAAGATAGATAACCAAAATCTATGTTAGCATCTGTGCACGTTTCAATGAAGGACCAGTCAACGTTAGTTATATGGTTCACAAACTCCTCCTTGTTTAAAATTGTTTTTGTGAATCTTAAATCACGATTATGCATGAAACTTTCATATGAAAAGAAAACAGGATAGTGATCCGTAATTTTCACTTTAAGGACACCGCATTTTTCAGGTGAAAGGAAGTTAGAAAGAACATGATCAATGAGTGCTACTGCGCCCAGGAATACATCTAGTAGGAAGTGCGATTAACAATTCGTACCCGTGACCTTGGTAACAGTTCACGTACTCAGAGTGGTTATTAGTCTCATCAAATAAATCAATGTTAAGATCACCTAGAATAACTACATTTTTACGTTCAAAAGATAAAGTATCAAGGACACTGTTGAAACTTGAACAAAACCCTAAAATAGACGATGAAGGCGAACGATAGATAGTGCCAAGAATAAGTTTGTTGGCGCTATCAGCTGAAGAGGGCTGATCTAGTTCAATCCAGACGGATTCGCAGTTATCGACATCAATATGAAGATCAGATCTGCGCTTTTAATGCAAATTAGGGGAAATAAAGATGGCTGCGCCACCGTAACTACTCGATTTTCGATTGCAGTATTCTGACAAGTATCCTTGAAGGCCGAATAAGTTTTTATCTTGAAGTGAAAGCTATGTTTCTGACATACAGACGAGGGAAAAAGAATTTTTGAAGGAGTGTAAAAGTGCATTGACTTCATCATAGTTTCTTCTTAGGCTACGTACATTAAGGTGAATTGCTGATAGGCTAGAATTGTTTAGGAATGAATCTAATTTATTAATACTAAAATAAGACACGATGTAATGTCGCTTAGCTTGATAACTTATGATAGGTTACGAGATCTACCGAAAGACGGAAAGGTCGTCTTCGGTTCGGATGCGATACACCCTACTTTCACTGGACTGCCCTTTCATTTAAGAATGCAACACATAAATGAGTTAAATAATACTTTGAAACACCTGGCACCCTTTGTACTGAAACACTGCGTTATCGCGTGGGTGCAAGAACACAGAAAAAGAAAAAAAAAATATCAATACACTGTTAGTTGTGCCGAGGAACGTGCTTATAGTGACCCCTGTTTTGGCTTACAGAACATTCTGAAACACTGCTCAAAACTCACGGGCCAATAGACTTATCGATCACTACCAATATCTTCCATCACAGACACAGATGCCACAGAATGAAGACTGGAAAAGATGTTATCTAAAGATGCACATCTCCACGTCCACACACAATGCTATTCTACGCAGCACCTGTGCATACCAACGCAATAACCGCAGTATTCGAACCGTAAGAATTACTCAACACCAAAATACCTTTAAGGAAGGGCGTAAGACAAGGAGACAAAATCTCTCCAATGTTATTCACAGCATGTGTACAAGAAGTATTTAGAACACTAGATTGGGAACAGGTGTGTGTAAGGGCTGATGGGCAATACCTCAGTAACCTCAGATTTGCTGATAACATTGCCTTGCTAAGCAACTCGGGAGATGAATTACAAAGCTCGATTACTGACCTAAACAGGTAAAGTAGAACAGTGGGCCTTTTAATTAATATGCCGAAAACTAAAGCAATGTTGAATTGCATAGGGCGAGCACAGCAGTTTGAGATAGCTGGCAATGCATTGGAAGTGGTGAGTGATTATGTCTACTTAGGCCAGGTAGTGACCCCTGATCCGAGTCATGAGGCTGAGGTAATGAGGAGGGTAAGAATGGGGTGAAGTTCGTTGGCAAGCATTGTCAGATAATGAATGGCAGCTTACCATTGTCTCTGAAGAGGAAAGTGTATAACAACTACATCTTACCGGTACTCACTTACAGGGCAGAAATTTGGAGGCTAACTAAGAGGGTTCAGCTTAAATTGAGGACGACGCAGTGAGCTATGAAATGAAAAATTGTAGGTGTAACCTTAACGGACAAGAAGAGGGCGGATTAAATTAGGGAACAAACACGTGTTATGGACATATTAATAGAATTTAAGAAGAAATGGGCGTGGGCGGGCCATGTAATGCGAAGACAAGACAACCGTTGGTCATTAAGGGTAACAGACTGGATCCCTAGAGAAGGCAAGCGTGGCAGGGGACGGCGGCAAGTTAGGTGGGCAGATGAGATAAGGAAATTTGCGGGGATAAATTAAGCCCAGTTGACACAGAACAGCGAAAATTGGAGATCTATGGGAGAGGCCTTTGCCCTGCAATGGGCGTAGACAGGCTGATGATGAGGATGATGATGATGATGATGATCATCATCATCATCATCATCATCATCATCAGCCTATTTAGGTCCACTGCAGGACGAAGGCCTCTCCCATCGATTTCCACTCCACCCTCTCCTGAGCGAGTTGGTTCCACTTTACGCCCGCAAACTTTTTAATTTCATCGCTCCATCTAACCCTTTGCCTGCCTCTGTTGCGTTTTCCCTCTCTTGGTATCCATTCCGTCGCTCTTACTGTCCATCTGTTATCTGTTCTCCTCATGACATGTCCTGCCCAGGTCCACTTCTTTCTTTTAATTGATATAATAATATCGGCTACTCCTGTCTGTTCTCTGATCCATTCCGCTCGTTTTTATCTCTTAGCGTTACCCCTATCATTTTTCTTTCCATTGCACGTTGCGCGCTCCTTAGTTTCATCTCTAGTCTTTTAGTTATCCTCCACGTTTCTGCACCGTACGTTAGTACTGGGAGGATACAGTGATTGAATACTTTGCGCTTTAGTGAGAGCGGTAAGTTTCCAGTCATGATTTCGTAATTCCTTCCGAATGCGCTCCAGCCCATCCTTATTCTACGGAGAATTTCTTTTTCGTGGTTGGGAGTTCCTGTTATTAACTGTCCCAGGTATACATATTCGTTTACACATTGTAAGGGTTCATTGTCGATTGTAAATTCCTGTTCCTTAGCTAGGCTATTGAGGATGATGATGATGATGATTAATTACTCTGCACTATTTACTGACACAGACTGGCTATCCTAGAGCTCTGTCTGTAAAGTGTTTAGTAATTTTCACCGAAACGTATTAAGCTCGTATTTTTCGGCATCGTACCGCTATTATTCCTTTAATAAATTGTAGAAATCTATCAAGCGGCGGAAATTATTGTGCTTACGGTTCATTTTACACTGAACTACTTGTTACTGCATTGCTATGAGCTGTTTTGTAGGAGCATTGCTCTGCAATGTTGCTCTTTAGTAGTTACCACAGTGCCAGGGCACGAACGGACAATCAAAAATAACCTGTGTTATTTTCAGTAAAAATAAGCGGACTTAAAGATGCAACGGAGCTACAAGGAGCGTGTGTTCATGTACCGACAATGATAATTTATTTCCAGCAGCAGCTAGTAAACAGCTCGCATTTTGAGCTTAGCCGGAGCTATGGGTCACAATTTTTGAGCTAACCGAAACTCAAGGAGCCAATGACATGCAAACGCATTGGATAGAACAAATGCTCCATATTTCCACGTGACAGACGCGTCGCCGATTGTACGATGTCGCCAGTGTGGCAGCCTTCGAATTGACTTCCGAAGCATCCGGTATGTCCACCTGCCAGTCATGGCTCACAAAATCCAGACGCGAGTAGGCATTTCGCAAGGCTGACGCGGCTGTTTCTGCAGCATCTGTCGCTTTAGGACTCAACAATAAATCATCAGCCTCACTGTCTCACCAGCTGGCTGCCCAGTTTAACAGGCAAGGCTACGCCATCAGCTTGTTCACTTGATCGATGTGGTCAAGACAACATCCAACAAATACATACGAGCTTACCTCAGCCACCAGGACTACACCGACTGAGAATACGACCAATAATACCGTCCTGCCAAGTACAGACACTGCATACAAAAAGTCGTCCCCAAGCAAGCCCACTGTATAGCGCACTAGGCTAACGAAAATGTCATGCATATAATTAACGCTGACATAAAGTACCCAGCGCCTAGAAGCACACTTGCGCGTGATAACTGCCCCGTAAAATAACTTGGAAGACACGAGTGCTCGCACGCCCTTTTTATGCGACATGGAGTCTCGTCTATGCCGTAGAAGTCTGCGTACTGATAGATGTTGGTCGTCCAGCTGACAGAACGTGTTGCAAAGTGATTGTCTCTATGCACTGTACTACTCGCACTGGCACAAGATGTGCTCTATGGATTTATCTTCGCCACAGTGGCCGCAGATTGCATCACGAGTCAAAATTTTACTCGCTAGTATGCGTCCTGTCGCTCTGCATTGTCCGCAGAGTGGGTCATTCGACGTATGCGCTCACATATGCTCTTATGCGACCATCCTGAGCAGTTGTTTTTCGTGTAAATCAAAGCGAATCGCCCTTCCTTCACCCAATTCCTAGGGGGCTACGGTGAAACAGCATGCTTTAATAATGGTGCAAACACTACACCCTTTAAAATTTTACGCTGTGCTCCCTTGTTTAAGGGCACGGACCTCTGCGCCACTGTCTAGCACCCTTGTTCATGCGCCAAATAGGTTCCAAAGGGCGTCGCTTTGGCGAGCTCATCTGCGACTTTGCGGCTGTTTGTTTTGTGTGCATGCACAATATGCCCTTAGAACATGCTCGGCTGCCCCCCAACAAAAACGCATGTTCGATACCGGTCGCGGCGGTCGCATTTTCGATGTAGGCTGAAATGATAGCCTTCCGTGTTCTGTGAGTTGGCAGGGCACGTCAAAGAATCCCGGGTGGTCAAAAGTTCTGGAACCCTGCAATACGGCTTTTTCTCTACTAACTATCTCTTTCACTCCCTTTCTCCTACCCCCATGGACTCTTATCCGTGCTCCCGACATAGGCTGCAAAAATTAGCGTCCTTTCTTTAGCCGAACCAAAATCATCGTCATCTTAAAGCTCCACCGCTAAAGCTTGCGGCATTTCACGTAGCTATGGCGAAAGCCGGCTCACTTCAGAGGGTTTTCCGTTCAACAGTGCTCGTTTGCGTAACGTTGGGGCATAAATATTTATTAATATGGCTTTTCTCGATGGTGAACCGAGGCAAACTAAAAAGAAACATTTGCTAACGGAGCCTTCCTGAATAATCACAGGTGTAGTTCGTTCTTAAAAAAGCTGATAAAATAGTTGTCAAATGATAACACATATTTTTGTGTAAATGTAGAAAGCTCGACCAATCTAGCTGCAATGTCTTGTTCCCTTACCCCTTCTGCCCCTTTGGCAGCCAGTTTCCGCTTAAATGCAATAGTCCTTCATTGTATACCTTGTTCATTGATACTACCTGTCTTGTGTTATTGGTACCTCTTTGATATGTACATAATGTAAATAAAGCTTGTCTAAAGAGTCCTTCACGTTTCTTAGCCGGACAGATCCAACGAGCCCTCCCAGAGTCGAGTGCGATGTACTGTGGATCGTTGGCTTCTTGTTTTAACCGCAAAGATTTTCTCTAGCTACGTCACCCAGATTCTGCTTTCCTTCATAACTATGAAAAACGGAATAGCTCTGCCATAATCGGGTGCTACTGCCTCAAATCTTTCCTTCTTGCTGAGAACACAGCTGTACGCGAAATCATACCCGCTATCTGGAAACAGAAGGAGCAACTCTCAATAACGTCTCACTGTGAATGTAAATGGTATTAGCAACAAGTCAAAGCGAGCGATAATGCGCGTATCTGTTGTCGGCTTTAAGAAGCAAATATAACCTAGTTGCACGCCGTGAAAGCCGCCGCAGCAGCAAATGTGCTCTTTTAACGTTAATCGCAATTAAACTGGCAATGATGTCAAGATAGTGACGCGATGGCACCCCAGTTATGTTAGCCATTTGTACTCCTCCAAAACGTCATGGCGTTTACCAAATGGCAGCGTCTCGATGCTCCACCCCTCATCATTACCTGCTGACCCAGCCTCATACTTCACCATACTGCATTTTAATTAATCCTTTCTTCTTTTGTTTCTTCATTTCTTGTTTGCACTTCGTGCTATGGAAACGCACCCACTGCTACGCTGATGACAGCCGCAACTGGGTGCTAAGCTTTCCTAATATTTTAAGGCGCAGTGGGCTTCGCATAATTACAACCATGTAATGATGGACGGAGGGGAAGAGTGGGCCGGCTTTGCTTCCCTCCGTGACCCCAAACAGCTCGACAACGCTTCAGGGTCGACAAAGGAGAGCTCCGCTGTTAATACGCAAACATCTTTTCGCATTTGTACGCATTCAGCACCACGTGGAGCTTTCAATTTGGGAAGTATTCGCCATCGCAAAGAACCTTCACTTATATTAACTACCGTAAGGCATTCCTATGTTATTTGCAGTGCTACTTTATACCACGCTGTATATTCATGGCTCCTGCAATCCTGCGTAGTAAAATTCGGCTCTGCATTCATGTCCTAATCGTCAATCATCACAAGTGACTGAAACGGGCCTGACGCTCTAGGAGGAAAAGGGGTCGATATCTCGTGCATTCTACAAATAGATGGCGGTTGTATGGATTTCGACATTACTGGGAAGGAATGGATTGTATATGGCTTCCTCCATGCAAGTGTGCTGTTGCTTCCCCTAAAAGCGAGATCCTCTCTCCTATCGTTCGTATAGGGGTAACATCCGATTTTACCCGGTTCTTTCACCCCGAGCACGTTTCACGAAAAACCAGTTTAAACCCATTTTCTCCAAATACCCGATGCAACATGCCACCCTAATTTTTAGTGCTACCAGGGTACTGCGCTGCAAACGCCGTAGTTACCCACCCGGAACAAAATATGTTGCATCCTTTTTGTCTGGAGAGAACACTAGTGATGTAGAATCCATTTCAGAAGCGGCGTGAAACACTATGGACACTAGAGGCTCTGATTTGTAGATATGCGTTTGTAAATGTAACCTGAAGCAGAAAACGGAGCTTAAGTGTGGCTCTACAGAAAGGTCTGCTACTACGACATTCAAACGAAGCGCGCTTTTCTTATCTCCCCTCCATTTATACTGAAGAACAAAAAATATAAAAATCACAGCATATCCACGGGGTGAATGATGATGTGTGGGCGAAGCTCCGGAGGGAATCATCGGTAAACCGTGAATCTTTCGCGTAAATCGCCCAGTCGATCATCATGTAAAGGCGTGAGAAACACTGTATTCGTACGCTGGGATCTCGCGTTTAAGGGGGATATGCTGTGCTAGAGCCAGGCCTGCGCGGAACTGCAGGACAGTGACAGCGTAAGCAGGAGGAGCTACTTTCTTAGAGGCCACTTTAAACGCTTGAGGAAAGTAGTGCAAGTAGAAGTGGTAGGTATCTCCTGCGCCATAACTTATCATTTTGCCAAAAGTAGGGAAGTACCCACTACGCCATAATTACCAGTGCCTCCGTAATGGGTTCAAAGCTACAAAGCACGCAGCTCTGTGTTCTTTCAAATGATGCCTCGACCTCGTTATACAATCCATTTTCGCGTCGTGTAGCGGTGTATTACTATTTTTCAACGTAACATTACGTTTGTTAATGAGATTCCGCGGGAGACATTATACCTGTTTAGGTCCTTTAGCGATAATTTCTCAGCCACAGGCGTAGCTTAGCAATAAAGAAAAAAAAAAAAGACAGGCGTAGCTTAGTGGTAGAACGCTCGACTGCCACACCGAGAGCCTGGGTTCAAATCCAGGCAGAGGACACAACTTTCGGAATTTTTTTTTTTCATAAAAGTAGACGTGGCTACGTACATCACCAACAACGAACACCATGGGATGTACAGACCCACGCCCTAAGGAGCTTCGCCCCTAAAAACCGAAAACTAACAACCCTATTCGCGCAAAACGGATGCCTTCTGACTTTTTTGGCATCACTGCAATAAGGAGTTTGGCAGGCTAAACATTTGTCATGCAGCTGCTGCATTAGAAACTGCTAGCGTGCTAAGCAAGCCGCTGTAGCCTGCTTGTAATTAGTGACCTCTGCAATGCTAAGCCACCGACGTAGCTTGAAAAATCATGCATCATAAATGCACGTGCTCAAATCGCAGCACATAAAGAGTGAACGTGGAAGAGAAATTGTTGAGGCCGGCTTACAGATGTAGTATCTCGTGAGCGGCAACGTTCCAACCAGACATGGAGCTTTCGTCGTCGTAAACCAATGCGCCGCACTTTCTGGTGCAGGCTGCACCTAGGTATGCCATTCCTTTAAAAATGGAAGAATCACCATCAATCATGCGCAGTGCTGATGTACTATGATTACGACGTAAATATTGCATAGCAAACAATGGCTGGACTTGAGACGCATTGCGTTCAAATGGAGGAGAGACAGATTTCTTGCTACACACGTAATCCTATAAAATACATTTGAGCTGTAGTTACATTGCTCCCCACGCCGTAAGAAGTACCACATGTGAATTTGCTTTTACAGCCGCTTATTTTCTGAGAGGCCTAGGAGTGTTTCATTATGGCGAGGTGCTTTTTTTCCCCTATTTAACAGATTAATACGGCTCTTACGATGGAAAACTGACATGATGCGGCGGCAATGTGTTGTCCACTAAGCTAGCATATTTACTGATAAACTTACAAGAATATGCCCTTGTAAACGGACGACGAATGGGTGGTGCTCGACTCGTGAAGATCTTTCAATTTAACAATGCTTTTGGTTTTTGTTTTTTTTTACTCATCGATCGACTCCGATTGGTTCGAAAAGCGAAGAGCAGGCGCGACTCTTTCAGGTAAGTATGCAGTAGTTCTCCAAAACGAAAATTTAATGAAAACACTGTTGCGTCAATACTTGCTTCTCGACAGTCCTTGTTCGATGTATATGCCCTGAGGAAATTAAGCGAGCTACTTATTGTCTAATAGGAACCACAGTGTTCGCAATGCAAGCCGCTTAGGTGCTGCGCTGCACATGCGATCACTCGCGCGACTCTTGTCTAACGTTAGAAATAATTTCTAATTTCAGCGTTCGGGATTACTTTTAGAGGAAACCCCATCGCTATTGTAGATGTCGAGGATCTAGGTACCTACTACTATCAAAAATAGGGCGCAATATAACTGCTTTCATTAAATGACGGTTTTATGTGAACATGTGAGCAAAATGGCGCCACAGGAATAGAACTGCCTCGTTACGGATAATATCTTCGTTGACGGCATACAACAATTGTGGGAGCTTTAAGCTTTGCCTTAAAGGAGTACTGACACGAATATTTAACATTCTCGTATTATTGCTGTAAATCAAAGCACTGGCGTGGAGAACCCCCAAATGAGTATCATGGTGTATCGCAAGGCAATGAATATATTTTTAATACAGTTTCCTTAAAAGCCCACTTTCGGTTTCGATTTCGAGGGGGCGGTTTCCTAGTGACGTGCAACATAGTCGGACATACGTCTGAGTCACGTAGAGCAGAAATTCGTGATAGTGTCGCTGCAACTCTGTCGTCTGTTGTCAACTACACATGGGGCACGAAAACAACGACAATTTCACGGTCACCAATCGCTCTGACAGCGATTTAGGCGATTTTTAATACCATGTGCTCATACGCCATCGTAGTGTCCATTGCGCTGGAGCTGGCTTGCAGTGCTGGGCGATGAAAACTTTAAAACCAAACTAAAATACTTTGTACCTGTTTCCTGGCTTCCGTCTGCGGAAGGCGTTAACAATACATGGGTAGAAAACGAAAAATGTACATTCTGAGACGCCGCAAAATCGTGTCAGTACTCCTTTAAAAGTTGAACGCGACAGCGATTGCTCACCCCATTCTCACTGCGCTCTCTTCTGTTGCCATGCTCTTCACTCGCCTAGCCTCGTAATTGTCATGAGGCCGCTTGGTAGAAACTGTGAGTTACGATGCTGCTTGGCGTTCCTCGTCTTGCCTCATTTGACATAGGTGTGCCATCGAAACTCTCCGGTGAAGTGCGCACCATTAAAATCAGACTTCAACTAGTTGGTAGTGGTTCATATACATGTGTTCTTTTCGTTCTTTCTTTCTTTGTTCCTTAATATTTTGCTCTTTCCCACTACGGGGTATTGGCCATGAAGCCGGCGGTTAATATAAAGAGGAAAAAATTTCAGCTGTTCTCAGCGATACACGAAACACGGACAAAGAAGAAGATGCACCAGTCCTCTGCGTCTTCTTCTTTGTCTGTGTTTCTTGTAGCCCTCCATTCACCTCAAGATGAAGGCCGGAGGATATATGAGGGGTGGCCTAGCGCGTAGCTCATCGCGCCCCGTAGCGAGGGGCCGCAGGTAATATCCCCCGTTAACCGAAAGTTCTTTCTTATTTTCTTATTTGCATCTATCTCGAACTTTCACTCACGGAAAACGCTGGTTTTTCGCTCACAACCAACCACGCCAACGCCGACACCGGAATTTTTACGAGACGAGCTATTTAACGCTATCGCGTCAATAAAGGAACAGAAAAGGACAGGGAATTGCGTACCTTTGAGTGTTTCATGACTGGAACCTAGTAGAGCTTGACGTGCGAATTTAGACCTGCAATGGAGAACGCCATGACACCGTTCTCTCTGAAAAATATTCAAGGCAGTTTGAGGCCGTCAAAGCCGCTGGGACAGCAAATCTACGTTTTCATATAACACTGACTCAAGTGACAAGGGTATCAGAAGGTAAGGGCATCCTAATACAAAAAAAAAAAAATGGAACTGAATGTGATTTTTGTCGTATAAGGATTTTTCAGCTATTAAGCAACAGAAACGCGACGGCAGTGCTCATTTAACCCGACCTTTCGCCCATGAAACAAAAGTGTATAAGAGTTCTTTTTACATTTCATTATCGAGCTTACATTGAGTCTGTGCTGCGCCCTTCGCGACGACGCAGCCGTTCTCTTTTTTTCCTTATAATGGCTTCGTCCCCTAAGGGAAATGTTGCTGCCTTGGGTAGTTCCCGTACAAATCTGCACAGAAGTATTGCGTAACATTCTGCATTTACCACAGTATCAGGCCATTATTTTTTGGTGCTCGGTGAAGCTGTAATTGACGCGATGTACAAGGCGTGTCATTACTATTGTGTATATTGCGTCGTTTCCTTTAAAAAGTTTCACTCGGTATTCCTCAAGTTGCTCGGCCCCTTTAAAAAGTAAGCTGTTAGGACTCAGGGTAGGTAATTCAAAGCACAGTTTTACTTTTTTTGCTAAGTGCGTTCAAGGGTCAAAAATCTAAAAAATTTTTGGACAGCGTATGCGAAAAGGGAAATTTCCGTGCTCTTTTCCGGACCAATAAATTTCCTCCATAAAGCTCTGCCAAGAATTAATGTGGTGGGTTCCGAAATCTCCTTTTAGGATACTTAATTTCATTAACATTGCCAGTAGCATGAAGACCACATACTTGCTTAGGTATACAGCCACGTCTGTTCCATCAAATATATGCCTATTTAAGTCAATAAAATGATTCAAAGGACCCGGTGTACCAGCCGAAATGAGAGTGCTGTCCGTCGGATGCCTTTCCGGAAAAAGTTCTGTATCAACCTGTAAAATAATATCAAGCCAATCACAATGAATGTAGGCATGCACTATTTGTTAGATATTGTTACGAGGAAAGACGCAAGAGGCGAAGCTATGTACAGATGTATTAGAAAGGAACGCTGAGGCGCTTGGCCATGAACAAGCAGCCCGAGCAAGCCTCGCTAAAAACGTCCTCCTCGTCGTCTTTCTCTCTTCGCCTCTTGACGGTCGGTGGCACGGGTCCGTAGCACTACCCCCCGGCGTCAAAAGCGCCGTCCCGGCGTGTGGACGATCATGGCTCCGAAACAGTGTGGTAGGCCTTGAGCCTGCTGATGTGCACTGTGTCGCAGGACCCGACAGGAGAGGGCGAGGAGGCATTGACCGGGGCAATCTCGTAGGTTACGGGCGTCACTTGGCGGAGCACGCGGTAAGGCCCTGTGTACTTAGAAAGGAGCTTCTCGGACAGTCCCCACATGGCGAGAAGGTGACCAAAGGAGTACGAGGTCGCCAGGCGAGAAGTGCGCGTCGCGGTGCCGGACATCGTAGTGGTGGCGCTGCGCGGTTTGAGAAGCATTCAGCCTAGTACGGGCGATCTGGCGTGCATGGTCGGCGAGAGCAATGGCATCGCGCGCGTACTCGGTCGCTGAGGTGGCCGCCAGAGGAACAGTGGTGTCAAGGGGCAGGGTCGGCTCGCGTCCATACAACAGATAAAATGGAGAAAATCTGGCAGTGTCGTGATGGGAAGAATTGTACGCGAACGTGACATAAGGCAGAGCAACGTCCCAGTCATGGTGGTCTTTCGAGACGTACATTGACAGCATGTCTGTGAGCGTTCGGTTCAAGCGTTCCGTCAAACCGTTTGTTTGAGGATGGTAGGAGGTGGTCAGTTTATGTTTCGTGGAGCAGGAACGTAATAAGTCGTCGATAACTTTGGAGAGGAAGTTGCGGCCATGGTCAGTGAGCAGCTGTCGCGGAGCGCCGTGGAGCATGATGTCACGCAGTAGAAAATCTGCGACATCGGTGGCACAACTGGTCGGAAGAGCCCGCGTGATGGCATAACGGGTGGCGTAATCCGTTGCGACGGCTATCCATTTGTTCCCGGAGGATGATATTGGGAATGGGCCAAGGAGATCAAGCCCAACGCGGAAGAACGGCTCCACTGGAATGTCTATCGGCTGGAGATAACCAGCAGGTAGCACTTGAGGAGTTTTTCGACGCTGACAGGAATCACAGGCAGCAACGTAGCGTCGGACTGATCGAGCGAGGCCGGGCCAGTAAAAGCGACGGCGGATGCGGTCGTACGTGCGCGATACACCTAGATGTCCTGCAGTGGGTGCGTCGTGAAGTTCGAAGAGAACAGTGCGACGTAGCTGTCTGGGGACCACTAGAAGTAGTTCGGGCCCGTCTGAGTGGAAGTTACGGTGGTATAGAACGCCGTCCTTGAGGACGTACCGGCGCACAGAAGCGTCATTCGGCGATGCTTGCAGGCGGTCGATGAGTGCTCGAAGACAGAGATCTCGGTGCTGTTCGTCCTGCGATGTTAGTAAAGGCAGAGACAGAAAAAAATGCTACTGACATCGCCGGAGGTACCGTCGGGCCTGTCGACCGGGTAACGAGACAAAACAATCGGCGTCCCTGTGCAGCTGGCCGGACTTGTATATCACGGAATAGGAATATTCTTGGAGCCGCAGAGCCCATCGGCCAAGTCGTCCTGTAGGGTCTTTCAGGGAGGCCAACCAGCAGAGCGCGTGATGGTCTGTGATGACTGAAAAGGATCGTCCGTATAAGTATGGGCGTACGCTCGTTTGGGCTACTGCCCAAACGAGCGCCAGGCACTCGCGCTCAGTAATGGAGTAGTTGCGTTCTGCCGGTGAGAGAAGCCTGCTGGCGTAAGCGATAACGCGGTCGCTGCCGCGCTGCCGTTGGGCTAATACTGCACCGATACCATGGCCACTGGCGTCGGTACGAACTTCGGTTGGCTCAGAAGGGTCGAAATGGGCCAATATGGCGGCGTTGTAAGTAGGCGTATGAGCTGAGCGAACGCCGAAGCCTGTGGTTCTCCCACACAAAAGGAGCATCCTTCTTCAAGAGCTCAGTAAGTGGCCGGGCTATTATCGCAAAATTCTTCACAAAGCGGCGGAAATACGAACATAGCCCGACGAAGCTGCGTACATCCTTGGCACACTGGGGAACAGGGAAGTTCGTAACAGCAGAGATTTTGCCTGGGTCCGGTTGTACCCCGCTGGCATCTACGAGGTGCCCAAGCACGGTGATCTGGCGACGGCCAAAGTGGCACTTTGACGAATTAAGTTGCAGACCGGCTCGGCGAAAAACGTCCAGGATTGCTAACAGGCGCTCGAGGTGAGTCGTGAAGGTCGAGGAGAATACTATAACGTCGTCCAAATAACACAGACATGTGGACCATTTGAATCCTCGAAGGAGTGAGTCCATCATGCGTTCAAATGTAGCTGGCGCGTTGCAAAGACCGAATGGCATCACCTTGAATTGAAATAAACCGTCAGGTGTGACAAATGCAGTTTTTTCGCGGTCTAAGTCGTCCACAGCAATCTGCCAGTAGCCGGAGCGAAGGTCAATAGATGAGAAGTAGCGAGCACCATGGAGGCAATCAAGGGCGTCGTCAATACGTGGCAACGGGTACACGTCCTTTTTTGTAACCTTGTTGAGGTGCCGATAGTCCCACGCAAAAACGCCAAGAGCCATCTTATTTTTGACCAATACGACGGGTGAGGCCCATGGACTGCATGACGGTTCAATGATGTTCTTGGTAAGCATCTTCTTAACTTCAGCTTGAATGACTTGACGCTCGGCAGCAGACACCGATATGGACGTCTATGACTAGGAGAGGCGTCGCCAGTATCTATTCGATGTTTCACGGCTGTAGTTTGGGCCAAAGGACGCTCGTTAGGTCGAAAATATCGCGGTAGGCAAAAAGAACGCGGCACAGTTGGTCAGCATGCGCTGGGGAGAGGTCGGGAGCTATCATTTTCTTGAGATCTGGCAGTACACTAGTCGCAATGGCGAAGATGCGCTCGGGTCATTTGCATCATCCTCGATTGCGATAGCTGATATAGAACAATCATCAAATGCGCTTATCTACGCCAGACACATCCCCCGTGGCAGTACTTGTGTCGTCAAGCCAAAGTTGACCACAGGCATGCAGGCGCTGTTCGAAGTTACAGATAAAACAGTGCGCGGGACGGTAATACCTCGACTGAGGAGGACCTCGATCACAGGGGTAGCATGTAGTCGCCATCAGGGACAGGTGGGTCTGAGATCAACTCAAGGTAAGTCATAGTCGAAGGGGGTAAGCGAACGAAATCCGCCGAACTGAGACGACTGGGGGGCGGCTCTACAGGGTCCAGGTGAGGCAGGTCAAGTCGGAGGGTACCAGTTGAGCAGTCTATTAGGGCGGAATGCGCAGACAGAAAGTCCAGGCCAAGAATGACGTCGTGAGGGCAGCGGGCGAGTACGGTGAAAAGGACGATGGTAGAACGATCAGCGATGCAGACTCGGGCGGTGCACATACCAATTACAGGAGCTGTCGCGCCGTCCGCGACACGGACAGCTTGCATCGCGGCAGGGGTTAGAACTTTCTTGAGCCGTTTTCGAAGATCGGAGCTCATCACAGATATATGGGCGCCCGTGTCGATGAGAGCGCAGACAGGAACGCCGTCCACTTGTACATCAAGCAAGTTCATATTGGTCGGGATCGTCAGTAGAGGCTTTTGGGGCGTAGAGAGCAATGCAGCGGCACCTCCGGGCGCTGCACTGTCTAGTTTTCCTGTTGAGAGCGTGCGAGGGAACTTGGCGAATATGAGCGGCGGGGCTGAGGCGAGCGAGACTGACGGCGTTTGGGGCGAAGGTGATCGTGAGTATGGGCGGCTGGATTCAGAAGGTGAGCGGCAGTGTAATCGGCGCAAGCTGCATAGGAACGGTAATAGCTGTTTGGTCGAGAGTACCCAGGATACATGTTCGGTTCAGGTGAGTTCCAGCGACTTCGGCAATACCGGGATATATGCCCAATCCCACGACAGACAAAGCATATCGGC